>JAULBV010129996.1:0-23524 GCA_032358295.1 Pterothamnion heteromorphum | reverse complement strand
CATGTTACGGCCTCGCATAACATGATCAACCCAAGATGAGCAAGCCGTACAGGCGCGGCCTGCATCCTCGCCACGCCTCACTACGGCACCGTCTCATCTGGACCACTCCAGTGCGCCTGCAGCAGGGCTCGTTGGTCGTACTTACGACCTGCCTCCGCGGATTCGACCTCGAATGGCACGACCTATAGCTGCAATCCTCACTAGCGGTGCTGGCGGTGTTTTCGAAGCTCATGCCGGACAAGCCGCCTCTCGTGGTGGATTTATGCCTTCCACGCGACAAAACCATGCTCACCGCCGGCCATAGCATGGGCGGCCATGGGGCCGTTGTCTTGGACCACGCACTATTCGGATAATCTTTTCTCGGGCCTTCCCGCCGTCGCATGGCCCCGCCTGGACAAATATGGGGCCGGAGCGGCTGGCAAGGATGCGTCATACTCCGAAACCGCCATGTGGGGCCTTCTTACTGACTCTGTTGCGCAGTACAACGCAGATTTGTACACCTGCAACTAGTTTGGCGTTCCGTTTGTCGCAGGCGTCGGCTCGGTCAACGAACACGTCCCTAATGCGTTCGCGTGCGCACCGCGGTGCAACCGCGAGCGTTCGTATGATAGCCACGTCCACTGGCAGTTTGTACGTGCAGCGCACCACCTGGGAACGTTTTTCCGCCTGCGCGAGAACGAGATGTACTACAACATGTCCGCCGTCACCGTTGTCAACTAGGTGGCGAGGAGGGCCATTGGTGCGACGTAGCTGACGATGAAGGAACTTTACAGGCGTTCTTCGACAAGTATGTGCGGCCCGGCGGGAAACGCAGGTGCCGCGGTCGTTCTCCGTGTTCAGTATTAACCCCGCGTTTACCGGCTCTCGGGACTGCCTGTATATCCTCGGGCTGGATGTGATGTTCGAGTCGGGGCGACTGCGCGTATGCGCCTATGGTCGTTGCCCGTGCTCGCGCACAACGAGCTACGCTTCCGTTACCGCGCCGTGCATGGGTAGGATGAAATTCCGTCCGAAGGGGTTCTGAACGTCGGGCGCCGGCGCGCATGAATTTTGCGCGAGTCCATAGACCGTGCGGCACGCGAGCGTGCGCGACGTTGTGTGGCGGGCGGGGACGGACGTGATGCTGCTGGGAGGCGCTGCGCGCAAACGGGGAGGCGCACTCGTATGCGCGCGAGGGCTACGCCGCCGACTTCAAGTTTCCAAGTTGGTACTGCTGGAAGAAGGTTCGTTCTGCTTGGGCGGACAGTGGGTCGCGCCCGAGGGGCTCTGCGAGACGTTTCTGGCGGGCGGGCCGGGGCGTTCGCTGGTGCTGTGCGTGACCAATATGGACCCCGACGCCGCGCCGACGCCGCTGATGACCGGGCCGGGCCGCAGATTCAGCACGTGTCTTCCGCTTCGGGTGTGCCGGAGTGGGTGGTTATTAGCCTGGCGCGTGGCGCCTTCTTCCGCGGCCTGGCGTGCACGCCGCCCATGGGCGGAACCCGACCATGGTCGGGTTGGGCTTCTGTGATGCTCGGTGGCGGCTCGAGCCGCGCAAGACATCCCGGGTGAAAATTCCGGCGCGGTCTTTGAGGCCGGCGCGATGTGTGTGGCGTCGCGGCGCGGGGCGCGAGGCAGGCAGGGATTGCTTGTGGTGATGCTGGCCGTTGGCAAGCTTGGCGGAGTGGTGTTCCTGCGGCGTGGGATGGTGGGGCAGTACGATGATGCGGGAAAGGACGAGAGGCAGACGCTGGTGCTGTCGCAAGGGAAGCAGGAGAGGCGTAAGCGGGCGTTCGCTGTGGAGGCCGAGGCCCTACATACGACTTTGAAGCGAACGGGTGCGGCGCCACGGACGACAAGGGAGCTGTGTGGTAAGACATGGATGCATGCATGTGAGGCTAAAAGCGCGGTCCGGTCAGATTGCGAGCGGCTCGGCTCAGTGCGGGTTTGATGGTTGCCGTTATCGGTCCTGAGCGGAGCGGGACATTGCGGACGCGGATATAGGGATAGAGATAGCGGTGGGCATGTTTTCGTATGGTGCCAGTACAACCGCCGTGGGCCGCGCGGGTCGCCCGTCACGGCCAAGTTCGCAGCGCGTGACCGCAAACCTTTCGTGGCCACCGTGGCCGGCGTGCGTCGGTCCGTAATTCCGCGGCTTATCCGCTGCCGCAGCAGCGACGTCGCCGCCAAGGCATCCGTCCCGCGCGGACGGGTGCGCCGGCTGCATAAAGGGCGCGCACGAGGAGGAGCGCACCGCGCTCGAAGCCGGCCTGTCCTCGGTGGATGATCTACGCAACCAGGTCGACGACTTCATGCGCATTGCCGAAACCTTCAAGACCGCGTCACGTGCGCTCGCCTCGCACGATGGTGACGCCGCCCCGGCAAGATGGAGAGCATGTGGTTGTACAATGTGTTTCTTTCTCAATAGTTCGTGGCGGAGTATATCTTGCTAAGTTGTAGGTACTCAAAGCATGTAAAGGGGGAGTCTTGTACAGTCTCGGAATGTTCTACAGTCCCGTCGAGGATGAGTCGTATTAAAATCTTTTTTATTCACCTACCGTTCGGTACAACGCTATATCGGTTCGTGGCTCAGTGTGTTCTATGTTTTCTTTGCCATTTAGCCGACGGAGTTGTACCGATCACGTGTGATCGGAACGATTTGTAATACTTCGATCACACGTGATCGGTAATTTGTACCGATCACGTCTGATCGAAACAAGTTTTAATAAATTACAAATATAAAATTTAAAATTTGTACGGATCACGTGTGATCGAAGCTTCGATCACACGTGATCGGTACAAATTACTAAGCTAATTTGTGATCGAAGCTTCGATCACACGTGATCGGTACAAATTACTAACGAGGACATCAGGTATAATCCGGAACTTCGAAGTTAATCCGAACTTGTAGTTTTCAATGTCAAATAGGAAGTGTAGATCATCCGATCACATGTGATAGGATTGATGAGACGTAAGAATTGCTCACCATCTGACGTATGAACGGACATTGGACCGAACACTTCAGAACATATTGATGATAACAATTGTATGCGTTGAGGCCTGTCGTACAGGACTTAAACACTTCCGCGCATGTTTGACAGATTTTGTGCCACTTCTAAGGAACGTGGTCTACATGTGATCTGCCGAAGTTCGCTAAGTTCGACCGATCACATGTGATCGGATTTACAATAACATCCTGAACGTGTATACCGATCACATGTGATCGGATTTACAACAACATCCTGAAGATGTATTGAAAACATTTTAGACCGGGTTTGGTTGATAAAATCTGATCGGATTTGTGAGATGCTCTAAATATGTAGATAGTGTGAAGCGATCATATGTGATCGGTCGACCTGCAGGTGGACCGATCACATGTGATCGCCCCATAGAAGTATGGGGCGGTCGACCTGCAGGTGTACCGATCACATTTGATCGCTCCATACAAGTATGGGGCGGTCGTTTCCCTTTTAGGTGACGGACATATAAGTGGTAATCACTTGAAGCTAAACCATCAACCGGCAATTTTGAATGAATTTAGGGACTCTGTACCTGGTGGAGAATACATGGACGTATTTCTGGGTTTACATTTACCTTCAAAACTTCCGAAACGTTTATGTATGGGAATACATAAACATCTGCTGCTCGAGCTCCACGCATTGTGCGTGTGCTAAGACACATGCTATACCCGCGTATCCGGGTACTTGCTCAGGGGCGCAGTCATTGTATGCCTCACAATAGTTTCGATAGGCATGTGCACCCGTCATTTGGATTATACGCATAATCTCTTCGTCTTTCAGACCAAGGGATCGATATAGCTGCACTGATCCCCTCTTCAACGAATGACCAGTGTACATGCCGATATCCAACGGGCCGACCCCGACCTCCATGAGTCGGGAGCGCAAGAACGCCGTGAAAGACTTGGTCTTCCATTCCTGTGTTGGATCTATCATCCATCCAGTAGTATTCGATGAAGTTTCACAAAACAATGGTCCAGGTCTACTTCCCCGCATCATGAGCCAAGAAAGAAGTGCAAGGTTAGGATCCATGTAGACGGAATGTCGGATGAATGATGATGCAGGCCATTCCCTCAACATGTAGGTTCTCTGCACAGTGGAATTCTTAATAGATTGAGTGATATTCAGAGAAAGCTCACCATTGTCAACAGTCACTTGTCCAACCTTCAGTTTAGAGAGCTCGTCGAACCTCATCCCCATGTTAAGTCCAAGCAACATGACGGCGTGAAGCTCAATATCCTGTACATCAACCTGTTCCTGTCCTATCATCCGTCCGCCAAACCAATATTGTTCCGCATGCCCACATATTTGGGAGGCTGTAAGTGGCCTCACTTTTGTCGGAGCCCGGTCGGCGTTGGCTAACGCCACTTTGTGGGTTTTGGAAAAGTCAACGATATCCGGATTGTGATTCAGTGGATTTCCAGTTGCTGTGCCGTCCGAGAATATATTCCAAGCTCCTTCATGTCCTTCAGAATCGAATAACATACGCAAACCTTGAACAGCCCCAGTTACAGTGGACATACTGAAAGGGACTTCCGATTCAGTCTTGCAATACGCGGCGAGAAAGTTTAGCAACCATTGGGAAGTCTCACGGGCAAGGCATCCATTTTTCATTGGAATGGGATGCACAGCGGAGAACGCCGCTCTCTCCTTCTTCATTCGAGAAAAGTTTTCGTGGGAGGACTTGCTCATTGTTTTGAGAACCATCTGGTTCTTCGATCGTAACGGATCACTTGAGTAAACCCTTCCATTTTCCGTCCGTGACATCCTTGCCCTCGTCATTGGAGTAAGAACCAGATTTTGGGACTGTTTGGATTGAAAGTACCTAATTTCAAGGTGGGAAACAGCTGGAATTTGTGGTTTCCGAGTTGGGAGTGCGGAAATGACGTCCTCGGGTGCGTTGAAGCCTTGAAGAGGTGGCAGCTCTGTGATGGGCAGACCCCTTCAGTGGAGGTGAGCGAGGAAGGAGACATGACGCAGTCAACGTTCGCTTGTACTACCACGGATTTTACGTACACGTGTGCCCGCTGGTATAGGCATTCTGCGAACGGGAATCATACCTAATTAGATGAGGTAGAGTTGCTATGGCTATGAAAGCACGAGTCGTGCCATACGTAGTGCGGAAATGGAAGGCTACTGTGCTGTCAATCCACGTACTGTCAATCCACGTACCCAAATGGGTCCCCACCAATAAGAATATATGTTTTCGAATACGAAGGCAAATTCCAGAGACACCGCCCTGGTTCGCCGCATGGCATCTGAATCTTGTGCCACACCGCGCCCGGACCGGGGCTCAGTCCCGGACATTCTGTCCAAAGGAATGTAAAGCCAGCAACATACCGCACCCGAGCTGCAGTGATATATACCAGTTTAGGTCGGGCGCGATGTGTTGCGGTAATTTGAAATGCCATCCCGCCCCAAACGATCACACGTGATCGTTCCTACTATATCAATATGTCGATCATTCAGATATACTGATATTGAAATACTAGCACCGATCACTTGTGATCGAAGTAGGGTCTCTCTTATTTATCATGACTCACTGTTCAAATTGTATTCTTGCCCTTCTTCAATCACCTTCAATCTAGTAGAACCATGGTACGGCGTAAGAAACAAATGGCTAGGGTCACGGGACATAATTCAATGAGATAATTACTCGAGTTCTGTTTTCAACAAAGGTTCTGTAAGTAAAAATTTACTTAACATTTACAGTAGGAGTAGTGTTAACAGCACTCCTACTGTAATGTTTCACTGAATCCGATCATTGGGATAATCTGAATCGCCTGTCCAGATTTACTTTTAGGAATACCTCCATCCGAAACGAAGCCAAGTAATTCTGCTTGGCACCGTTCCATTCCCCAAGATCAGCATGGATTCCTTCAACTTTTCCTCCATCTGCGCCGAATTTGACGTTGTCCACTTCCGTGGAGACGGAAGCTTCAACCTTTTCGAGGAGCACTTCAACAAACGTGACGCTTGGGATACTGTGATTGCATCAACGAGGATCACCGGAGGCATCGTGGGCCGGGAAGTCATTTTGACGAGGAAAAATGCCTTCGTTTCAGCCCTGGAGTCAAAGTTCGGAAACCTACGATCTTGCTACATTTTCAAGTGTGAGGCTCTTGCTGTACATGGGCAGCATTTCTTAGACGAACCAGGAACGTTTCGGTTCATCCACAGTGACGAACAGACTATTCTATCGATTCGTCCGAAACTGCAAGGAGATACTTCTGTTAGCTTTGCAAGCCTCATGCACGGAACGAACGTGCTGTTGGAAAACAATGATGGTGTGATCCTGAAGGGGGGGCACCCGTTCCGTTTATGCGGTTCTGTACAGCCGGCTCGTATAGTATCGTTGACTTTCGGTGATGGTTCCCACGGGGATCTCAAAATAATCGAGACTGTATTCGTTCCTAGGAATGCGGAGGAGGAAACTATGATGAGAAATGGTAAGAGCTGTATTGCACAGGTATCGAAGGGGAAGTTCCAAAATGAAACTGAGAAACTGGCTCAGGACGACATCCAGCCCGTACATGCTGCTGGGGAAGGAGGTCATTCTTCCACATCTAACCTAGACACAACTAGCCAAGTTGTGGAAATGTTCGCTGAAGATGACGAAGGCGCTCCAAAGGTTCCAGTCCCCGACACAGTTCCTGCAGTGCGGCGCACCAAGCGCCGCAGGAAGGCCAATTCAAAGCACCTTGAGTAAAGACTCCGCCACTGCGATGGTCAAAAGGTGCGCAGAAGAGTAGTCTATTCGTTGAGCAGGCTAAGCCTGGTCACCGACACACTTTCAGATCTTGTAAAACTCTTCCTACATTGCTCCCGAACCGCGGCCTTAACGAGGCAGGATTTCGAGTCAACCGCGGCTCCAGCACGCCCAGCGCCGTTGGCCACTGTTCCCTCAACAGGTTGACTACGCGGCACCACTTGCCTGCGTCCGCAACTGCATGAGATAATTGTACAGCGCCTTCCAGTAGATGCACGCAAACGCGCGCGCGCACGGAGCCCAGCGGGAATTTTTCTGAATGTCATGTACCACGGCATCGGCGCGCTTGGGTGTGCTACAGCTGCGGAGACACGCCAATACCCGTCATCGGAGGAGAGGTATTCGGCGTGTTCTACTGTTCCGCACGCGTGCCTGTGAGTCTCCAACACCGCGCGACACCGCGCGCATAGTATTTGCGCGCCAAACATATCGGAGTGAGGACGACGGAAGGGGCGTGAGTTCCGGGGTCGCAAGCGCGGACGCACTGTACCGCTCAAGCTGTTCCAGGTTCCAGCCTGATTGATTTGGGTGACTTCACCCTGACGGTGAAGTCATCCCCGTTGATTCGCTTCGTGAACGGGTCTGGCAGCCACCTCGGCGAGAGGAACGCCAGCATGCGCTGAAATATGGCACAAAGGCCGGGTTGGTCACCACTGTGGCTGCGTGGTACAGGCCGGGCGGGTCACCGCACTGGCGGCGTGGCACACCCTGAGGGCGTGTACATGAGGCTCACGTCGGGGGTGGGGTACAGTGCAGAGGGAGGACGGTCGTCTGACGGGTACGGGCGAATAGGGATGAAGAAAGTGGGGCCCGTTTTCCGGATAGTGCCTAGCAGCCTCCACGCCACATTTCTTGTGAACCCCATTCGCGAAAGATTCCGCTTGGGCCACAAGTTGTTTTTTAATACTTTTGGGCCACCGCTAGAAAATAACTTGTTGTTTTCATGGAAAATTAAAGGTCGAAAGTATCGCTATAAGATACGGTGAGCTCCTCTGACCAGATTCTACGACACCATCACCTACGTCGATCGACCTCCTTCCCTTTCGACCTCCTTCCCCCCCCCCCGCCCCCGGTACACCACAATTTGGTCAGAACAATGTCCACTTCCTCCGTATTCATCCACCCCGGGTCTCTGAAATACTCGCAGTATTCAAGGTTTCCGTACGGGCAGAAGGTGACATGGATAATGCATTCCATATGGATTCACGGATTCAATCATGATGAGCCCATCAAGCAATTCAACGAAGTGGTATCTGGAGGAACCCATCGAACCTTAGCAGCTTTATTCAACATGGAACTCGTCGCCTCTCAACAATCTACTTCCGCAGATGGCGCTCCCCCCAGCGAGCGACACATCCGTGAGGTTCAACTGTCGGAGCCTGTCACAAACGAATGGGGATTTATAGCGCAAATATCCATGCTGTGGTACTTTCTGGAAAGCCACCCTGACGTCGATAAGTCCACCAAAGTGGTCCAGCTCTTTCTACCAGACTATGATTCGGGAAAGGAAAAGGTACGGCGCCACTTCCTGTACGGTTTAGACGGAAAGCTTGCATCAGAAGCTACGTTACGAAGGTGGGTACGGGGTACAAGGAGCTTGGGTGCAAGTGGGTATCTGGACCTGTTGCAGGCGATGGAGGCCGATGGGAATTTACGATGGGCAACTGGACATCTTACAGCGGCTGGACTTCTAGAAGCCTCACGCGTTAAGGAGGTTTTGACTTCGTCCATCGGTACTCTCATTGGGAGTTTTAATCCATTCAAGAAGAACGTGCGTATTGGATCTAGTACGAAAAGGTCCGGGAAGGACAAAACCAGTTCGGGTTTTGGCTCCCGAATGAACAGGGGTGGTCCCTTTAATGCCGATGATGTCCTTGAATCAGGCAAAACATTGCTTCATGTTGTGCGGAAGCAAGGTGGAGACGCGTCGCTTCCTAAACCGCTCCGGGACCAGTTCTCGCAGCACCTTCACAAGCTACTTGATGACACTGAGGATTTCATGTTCGGCGACTATGATATCCAGGAAGGCGGGGAGGATGCCGCGAGTAAAGAAGACTGAGTAGTGCGAAGGACACGTTCTTATACTTCAGACTGACTGCCAGTATTCAATAAACTCCCACATCTATGCTGCCCTTCCCAATCCGCGCGCCGCTGGGAACAATCTTGTTTTGTGCATACGCTTGTTGGCCGAGTCCGGCGGGACAGGCACATCCTTAGTGATGAACCTGTTACATCTGGACGGAACAGACTGCACCCGTATGTCGTAGCCGAAAACCCCGATGCCGAGCGTTACCTCTGCGGCTATATCGTACATGCGCAGCAGCGACATGATCAGCCCATTCTTGATGGCGAGCCCGAGTATGGGGAATGTCCCGCGCCAGAGCTCTACCAATCCGTACATGTAGGGGATTGGTGCGTACACGCGCGCCGCGCCCCATAGAGCGTTGGGGACGCTGGATGTAGCCGCGCCTGTCCGCAATGGGCAATGGGCCATCAGCCATCGGCCGTCATGCGCACCACAGCACCCTATCCGTAGGCGTCGGATCAAATCGGGAAGCCAGGCCCTGGTTGCGTACCATGATGACCACTTGGAACGGCATGAATACGGAGGAACGGGTGGATTTCCGGTGTGACGGAGATCACAGGCGTGTGCGATTGAGTATGACGGGTACATGCGGGTCCACGTCATCTTGGAGTGTCATCGCCGCCCGCGCGCACAACGACACCTTACCACTCTCTCCCTTTCACTGCCGTGATGCGCACCGGCGTGCACCGCACGTCACACGCCGCCCCCTTCGCCTGTCTTGGCAGCGTGCCGCCCGTGGCGGTGACGCGATCGGCGCGGCGCGCAAGATCGCAGACCATGTCGATGGTGGAAATGATCATCAAGGCCATAGAGGTGGGTGTCGTGGCCGCAGCTATGCACTCCATGCGCGGTAGCGCGTCTCGGCCGGCGCAACCGGCACGGAAGAGCGTGCGGTGTGGGAGGCTGCGCCTCAGAGCCTCACATGACGGATGCGTGCCTCGCCACTGGCCGAGATGACGCGCGCGGTGGAAACACCAATTGGGCCAAGCTGTCCGTAATCTTCGGCGCGAACTTGTCGGTTTGGGCTGGCTGTGAATTGCGTCGCCAGCAGGTACGCTGGGCGAGGGGACTGTGCCCGTATCGGCGCCCGTGGTGCCAAAGTCGTTGGGGAGGGGGCGTGCGCGAGCCGTCAGTGAACAATTGATCTCATTCAGGGTTAAGTTACACGATGAACACGTGCACGGGTACGCAAGCGGAGAAACGGAGATCAAGGAGGCATCATGCATGCGCAGCACTGTACTTTTTGCAGGAAGCTGCCGGTGTAGACCGCCGCGTCTCGCCCGCCCGACTCGCCCGAGACAAATGCTCCAACTCGGTCAACCACCTCTAATCAGTCATGTCATCCCTGCACTCGTCTTGTGGCTTGCCGCCGTTGTGCCTATTCGAAACTAAGGCCAACGACTTCAAGCACCCCAAATCTCCACGTCCGTCAAGATGCAATTGTCCGACCTCCATTCCAAAGACCCCAAAGACTTCATCTTTCGGGCCTTGTCATGGGATGACCCTCAGCTGCCACATTACCTCTCGTCTGCTACCGTTCTCGACTGCTACATTTACAGACGTCGAACCATTCGTCTCGCTCAGCGCATCCGGCTACACCGAGCGCATGTACTCCATGCATGTGTCGGCCGCGTTCGAGCACCACGTCGTCACGTTTAAAGCCGACCTCAGGATGAATCTCGTTGAACGCGACGCAGAACAACGCGCCAATACATAAGCGGATGCCCGATGCTGGATGCCACGACCACCCGTCAGGGAGTCCAATCGCCAAAAGCCTCGCCGAGATTGAATTTATGGCAGGTCAAGTCAAGGACACGCTAACGAGACTGGCCTGGTCCGTGTGTTTCCAGGAAGTGCAGGGGTCATGCGGAAACTGCGGCACGCCGAGGACTTCCAACACCACTGCGACATGGAGAGGTGACTATCTGCCGATATGGACACGCTGCGAATGGCGGACAGCGATTGTTTTAACCCGGCTGCGGCGCTGAGGCTGCCATTAGCGCGACAAGGGCGTGAAACTGACCGCATGCGCGCCGGCGCTGGTGAGTCTTTCGCCTCGTTAGCCATGCTCGAGTGCAAGCCCATGGGCGCGGCAGCACTTGGACGGTCGATCCCATTGCACAGCAGAGGGCGGTGCGTGCGGCGACCACTAAGCGGCACGGACGCACTCGGGCAAACCAACTTTGCGCGCAGGCAGGCCGGTGCTGCTTTTTGGGACTTACGCGGATGGACTGGGACGCAGACCGGGCATTGCACGAATAAGGAATACGGCCAGACGATCGCGGATTCAGCGGGCTTTTATTGCGCACATAAAGTACGGGGAATCGCTCCGAGTACTCTCAGTTTGTTTCGAGTTGTTAGTATTAGATGGTTCACGGTAGGCGTCATGTGATGCAGGAGTAGTTCGGAAAGGGTATTTGTGCTCGTCGTGGTCCCGGAAGCGCGAGAAACGCGACCTGGAAATGCCGCGCGAGGTGGGTAGGCCAACGTGGATTGTAACTGTTTTGTGTGCTGGGGTGGGCGATGTTCGTGCTGTTGCACCTGAACCATTATGAGGCAACGTGAGGATGGCTTCTGGTGTGTGTATGGGGATGTATAAATGCAACTGAGGTTTTCACGACTGCGGTATGTTTAGCGTGGAGAGGGATGGAGGTTGCCGGACGTCCGTACCTGTTTGAAGTTTCAAACATGGGCGAATTCGGCCGACAAACATAGCTATAGAACGCCAAGTAGATATCTCTCCGGAGGCACGCACACTGCCCAGTCGGACACACTGAAAGTCATGAGTGTACATCTGTCCATTTACTCTTTCCCGACTTGCGTACCCTCTGACCCTTCACCCACAACAGCGTCACCTGCTCCCGGGGCCCACCACGCTGGCACCCAGGATCCATGGTTGACCTTCCCAATCACACTGGGTGGTTACTGAACCGCATGGAGTACGTAAAGCCGTACCCTGTTAAGATGAACACATGTTAAATACTGAATACTTAAACCTCAATACGTTTCCTGTCGTTGGAAGACTTTTTTCTCGGACTCGTAGAAAACATGTACCGTTTCACCGCTGTTAACGAAAGCTATAGTACTGGCACATGTACATCTTGCTCGAATAAGTCAGCCGAGTCGACCGACCAGGACATGTATGTCTATCGAACTATACATTAATAGTAAGATTGTACCCTGTTTAGTTAAATACCAAACCGGGGGTTGTTGACTTCGTATAGCGCAGACGCAGTAGTTCGTTGGAAGGAAACTAATTTGGTTCTTTCTGAAACTCAGGTGCTCCACAAGAAGGTATGGGGCGCTCCCATATTTCAAAACTCCGCTCTGTGCATATTCATCCAGACGTCATACCACTACTAGTAGAGTGCATTTGCAAACTGAGTACCAATACATAAGTAATGGTTGCAGGGTAGAGTATAGAGTATGTTCAGAACTGGGTCTTTCATAGATTTTGCTGTTAAGGATGTTGCGATCGTCTTCCCTTTATTACAACCGTATCGCATCCAGGACGGCCTACAACATCTTCCTCTCTCTGTCCGCAATCAACTATTTGAAATGTTTCGGGTCGTCACGGCTGGGCTATCGCGATATTAGTCGCGAGAACCCAGTACCTTAACCAAACCATGCAATATTCAGAACGCGTTCTGAATATTGCATGGTTTAAATGCCCGGGCGCGCCCGGTCATCTACTTCGCCTTCTTATGTTTATAGCATTTTCTTACTATCAGACAGTGCTCTTCATGAGTTCTTAAAGGGGTTCTATATCTTGGAGGACACTTCACTATACTGTAGATTGTAGTGGGGTTGCGAGCTCTACTCTATTATATAGTCTTTATGCACATTCCATTCTAGGACAAGTAGCCAGTGACGGTGCAAAGGATATTATTCCGGACATATAATTGATTAGTGGTCGTTTTGCGCCGTCTTTTGCGCGGGTTATTGGGAAGTACCCGGCGCAACCACGATTATTGGAAAGAAATTTGGTACTTTTGCGCCGACCTCCGAAACACAAGTATATAGCCTTTTGGTGCAATTAGGCTGCTTCGTACTTGACGAGGTACGTACTAATCTATACAGTTCTGTACTCCTCGTATTATATATTCTAATTCAGGGAAGTAAACATTGCCTCTCTCTCTACAGAGAGGCATTCCCTACTTGCTGCGCCCTGCTATAGTATTATTATCTTATTTAGGCACGTGCTCTAATATACTCCATACCCTTTCTATATTGACAACATCATGTTGCCTATATGCAAAGGGATGCAGTGACGCAACCAGGACGACTGCTCCTAAATATCCAGAATCGATTGCACCATTCAGCCCGTGGTATAAAAATGGATGTTTAATTCTGTTCATTGGCCTTCTAAATTTTGAAATTTTTGGCAGTCTGGAACCGGCTGGAACCGGAGTTTCACTTATGCTCTTTTAGATGTTCTATTAATCCTACTTCCAATTAAGAGGTTGACGTATTCCGTGTACATTTACTCTCACGTTGACATCGCCGCACTGCTTGTATCTCTACATATCTTAAATTTTTATTTTAATCAAAGGGTTGCCCAAATCTGTCCGTTTTTTGCGCATTGTTGACAACAACGTCGTTCGTGGTGTACATACAACAAATGGACCAACCGGTCCATACACACTGTAATGCATGAGGCACCGATCCGGCGCAACCTAGGAGTAAAACGGGAAGTAACCTACCATTGATTTCTTATGTATATGTCAAAATTTCCGATGACGTGTGAGAGGTCAGTATTTGTGCACACATTTCATTTTTTCATGACCGATCACGAGTGATAGTTTTTATTTCGAGTGAAATCAAGAATGAAATGGCGAGAAATGGTTTGAAAGTACATAGGGAAACGGTCCATCTCACCCGTCTTTTATCCTTGAAACGAAAATTCTTTCGTTTCAAGTCCCGAAGTATTCTAGAAGAAGGTGGGCAATTACCTGACTCATCGTCCCAAACCTTATCAAATTCTCTCAACGCATTATTCAATTCCTCGTCATCTCCCACTGCCTTCAAATCTAAACGCGGAGATGCGTACGATGCAGCATAGGAATCAAGGAGCTTCAAACGATTCAGATAATCGTTTTGACCTGTACCACTCCAATTCTTATCTGAGTAGTCCGAAAACAACTCACGTCTCTGCTGAGGATTAGTCAGACATCGCGTTGGTGGGAAACCAATCGAATGCTTCCCCTTGCGCCACAACGTCACAATCTCCTCTATGCTCTTTTGCATACCAGGTACGACTTTCACATGTAAGTTGACCGTTGTACGTCTCTTGTGACTACTAGTCACTTCGTGCACCTAGGAATGGTACTACCATTCCTAGGTGGAAATAGACCTCCACCACTTCGTGCACCTAGCTAGGTGCACGAAGTGGTGGAGGTCGATTACGGTGAGTGTTTCGTTCTTCCAAACATGTAGCGTTGTGAGCTGTTCTTGACGAAGTAGTTCGCATATTTTGGGTATGCATCCTGGCCGCATTCCTTGAGTGTCTAGAGAGAATCTCATCGAAAACCGAACATGATTGACGGATACGGTCGAATCGAATGAGGCACGCATCAGCTCATATTGCTTCGTAGGAACGAATTCGATGCGATCCTTCATCAGCTTGAATGCGGGAACGAATAGTGCTAATGTCTGATCCAATACGGTCATATACTTCCTTCTCCGAAAATACTTGACGAGGTGTTCGGAACCCAACTCCTTCGCCACCACCCTGCGAAACTTGACGCAAACCCAGTCGTTCCCTGGGGGTGTGAGACTTCATTCTTGCACGGCTAGATCGGAATTATTATTGCGATCTCCCCGCTTGTGGTCTTGATGTAGCGACTAGCGGTACCGGTCGTCGTAGAAAAGTTCACACCAGTCGGCACACCAGCGTGGGAAGAAGGAAAGTGAGGAATGAATATGGGAATAACAGCATTAAAAATACGAAAGAATTCGAATACATTCTGTACGTGTTCTTACACGATTTTATGAACCACGCATTTCGTTTCAAATATTCCCAATAGTACTGTGCCCACGTTAGCACACATCCTTGTATTTCGAGTATTTGCGCGCGAAGGCGACGACAACTGACACGTGTCCTTCATAGTGCCTTTGGCTTGTCGAATAACATCCATCGTTCTGGTCTACGCGATGGATGAATGGACTGGTAGCGTGTGCAACGCTACCAGGCAGCAAGCGAGGGGGAACGGAATAAAATGCGGCCATAGTGGACATGTCAGCCGTCACTGACGTTAAAGTCACTGAAGCCCTTCTTCATCAGTGAAGGACGCTGCGACAGACGTGGGTGAGGTCGGACCTGGCCTGGCGGCCCCAGAATCCATTTGGGAGTACTTTGATGTAACTGAAGGGGTGCGCGCATCGTGAAGCACTGCTTAAGTCTACTCTGCGACGTGGGGTAGTACATCATACTAGTTATTAGGGGTGGTACGTAGTATATACAGGTTCAGATACGACGTGCCACGTTTCATGAGGTGGCCTTATGAAGCGTGATATCCATAGTGGGCTACTCCACTGCATAGTATGGAATGGACTACATGCACTAATTTCTAATTACTCCCACGAGTTGCTCTGTAGGTGGCCAAAGAACGAAGATGATTTTGGTTGGCATTGCAACATACTTAATGGATTTTTTAAAACACGCCGTTCGTTTACTTGCAGGTCAACAAAAACAACAGTCCGACATGGAAACCTGAATTGGTTTTCCGGCCTATTATTCAGGCGATCACAAGTTATCGCTAGAAATATGAGGAGAAACGTAATATGGGACCCTGCTTTGGCCGATCACTCATGATCGTTTCAATTAATATAATATACGGCCGTACAAGCTCTGCTCACTTGTGATCGTTTTAATTATTTATCAAAGTAGTGAATTTCGCGGACGGAAACATTTCCCCATTTCATTGCTTGCAAAATCCTTTCATACATATATTTTAAATTTTCTGTTCATAATTGTAGTCCATTGGAGTTGCACAAGTTATGCAGAATTATTTCTTTGTATCCTCCAGGCACGTAGTGTAATTCATACTCGTAATTTACAGTACATGTACTGATTCTGAAGTCTGATGCCACCCGAAGAACCGGTGAATTCTAGATATGGATTCCTGCATCCGAAACGCCGCCAAGTCATCCTCCTTCCGCGTTGCATGCCGTCAGCCTCGAATATCGAAATGGAGACGTTCAACTTTTCTTCCATATGCCCCGCGTTCGACCTCATCCACTTCCGCGGTGATGGAAGCTTCTTTCTATTTCAGGAACACTTCGACAAAAGTGGTGATTGGGATACTGTGATGTCCAAAACAAGGACCACTGGGGGTATGCGGGGCCGGGAAGTAGAACTTTCCAAGAAAAATGTCTTGATTACAGACCTCGAGGGACGTTTTGGAACTCCATCGTCATGCTACATTCTGAAGTGCGAGGCGCTCGCTGTTCATGCACAGCATTTCTACGATGAGCCTGGTACGTTTCGCTTCGTGCATTGTGGTGGGAAGACAGTTCTATCCGTTCGCCCTAAGCTACAAGGTGACAGCGTTGTGTCGTTTGTGAACCTGTTGAAGGGAACGAACGTCATGATGGAAAACGGGGACGGAGTGGTACTAAAGGGGGGTACCCTTTTCGTCTGTGCGGATCCGTGGAACCGGCGAATATTGTATCGTTAACATTTCGTGCTGGATCGCACGGTCGTCTCCACGAATTTGACACACTGCCTTCGTTCCCAGGAACACCGAAGAGGACGCCCTCCTCCGCAACGGTCACAGTTCTGTCCAGCAAGTGGCTAAAGGTGTAATTCTAAATGAAATGAGGTATGACGTACTGGATGCGATCCAGACTGGACTTGCTACTGGAGAGCCTTCGAAGGCATCGGCATCTAAGCTTGACACGACTAGTCAAGTCGTCGACATGTTTGTAGAAGACGAAGGAGAAAACGAACATCATGTTGGCGAACCTGGTCCGGCTGTTTCGGAAGTACGGCGCCCGAAGAGGCGCAGGAAGCCCACCGCAAAGTTCTTCCAGTAGAGAAACCCGCCCCCATCTCTTCCTCGTAAAAAGTATTGTGCGCATGTTATCCGCCTTGTCTGCCGCGGCGGTCGGTGCTTCCACGTCCGGCACGCACAGGATCGTCTTAGCGCAGGCAAACGGCCACATCGGCAATGGTGGGGCGGACGGGCGCGGGCTGCATGAGTGCCAGCCGGCAGGCGCGGTTGCAGCCAGTGTGGGAAAGATTGACAAAGTCGGAATTACGATAGCCAGCCCGGATGACGGTCTGGCGGAAGCGGGCCATGAGACCGTCAAGAAACCACGCGCGCACACGTGAGAAGTCATTGTCGCGGGCCGCGGTCGGCAATAGGTTGAACATACCCATGGCGCGCGCCGAGGTGTCCCTGTTCTGCACGGACAAGACGTGTGGGCCAACAATGATGGTGATGGCCGACCGAGCTGAGGAAGGCGCAGTAGTTCGGGCGGTGGGGCGGGTCTCGCGGCACGTCAATCCCGGACTTTCACTCAGCGCCGCGGTCGGTGGCACGCGCCCGGTAGCGCCTGCGCAACGACGCGTCCACGCCGGCCGCGTGCTCCGCGATGGCGTGGCGTAGCCCTAGCGGAGACTCCAGAAGAGCGGAGACTCCATAATGATATCCCCGTCATAAAAGTCCGTGAAGAGGCCTCTCGGCGAGAGCGCGAGCCCGGCGCAACAGGACAGCGTTGCCGCGATAGACGGAGGCAGGGTTGCTGGAAGCAGATGCCGCCTAAAACTTGGATGTGCGGCACTTGCGACTGATGTGGTCAGGGTAGTCTTAATGTATGTGCAAATCAGCCCTTATTGTGTACAGCGCCTCATGTTCATGTTACGTTGCCACAAAATACGGATAATGTTTAAAGTTTTGTATTAAAAATTTCCCGCATCGTATGTATGTAAAGCTTGCTACAAGAGTGCGATCTGCGTTCGAGAACAACTCTCAGTCGTGAAGTCCACACTCAACTTCGCTCCGAACATACCATGCCTACGTCCGCTGTCTACGTTCATCCCGGAGCTCTCATGTTTTCCGAGTATTCAAGGTTCCCATGCACCAAGAAGATATCGTGTGTACGCTCTCCGCATTATTCAATATGGAAGTATTTGCGGCTACTCAAAACTCAATCATCGGAGTTGGATGCCCCGGGAGAGGAGCACATACGTGAAGTGCAGCTCTCCAACGATTGGGGGTTCGTTGCACAGGTTTCCATGCTTTGGTATTTCCTACTGAGCAACCCCGATGCGGAAAAATCTCCGAAATTTGTGCAGCAGTTCTTGTCAGACCACGACTCAGGAAAGGAGAAGGTGAAGCGCCATTTTTATACGGGTTGGACGGTAAAGGTGCGTCTGAAAAAACCTTACGGAGGTGGGTACGTGGGACTAGAAGCTTGGGCACAAGTGGATTTCTTGATGAGTTACAAGTGATGGAGGCCAACGGAACGATTAAGTGGTCGAGCGGGCATCTGACATCAGCTGGTTCCCTGGACGCCAAAATCGTGAAGGACAAGATAGCTGGATGTCTTGGAAATCTAAAACATAGCTACAACCAATTCAAGAAGTCCAATTCAGCAGACAGTGCACCCAGTACGACGAGGGCACGAGATGACAAGAACGATTCTGGGTTCGGTTCCCGCATGAATCATGGGGGGCCGTTCGTTCCGGATGATGTTTTCGAGGCACGGAAGACGCTGCTGCATGTCGTTAGGAAAGAAGGAGGACCACAGAAGCTGCTTCTGCAGCTTCTGCAGAAGTGACGATCTCGTGGAGTTGCTATGAGAACTGCAGTTCTCATAGCAACTCCACGAGATAATTGATATCACAGAGGATGTAATGTTCGGTGACTCTTCTCAGCAGGAAGACGATGAAGGTTCTGCCAGTAACCAAGAGTAACATTAAATGGTCTACTACGGTTTCGTTCTGCTCCTAACAATCCACGGTGACGTGGCTCATGCACGCGTCCAGTACGCTCCTTGAACCAAGCCCCGAGACGTCGTGCGGGTGGATGGCGTTCGCAGACAGGCCGCGCAGGCCGCACATGAGCACATGCAGGTGTTCATGTTGATGCGACGGAATGCGGCGGTGAAAATGAAACTTGCATTCGCTTACCAGGGTTCCGGTGAAGGGTTTGAAGGTCAACTTGAACACCGTGTCCTGATGGTGTTCGCACTGACGGTATGCAAGTGGGCGGTAGATTCGGGGCGAGAGCTATGCCATGCAGTCATGCGGCGGCAGCGAAGCGGCGGCGAATCGGGTGCGGATCGGGTGGCGTTCATGCAGGGAATTGGTGGTACTGAAAGATGACGTAGCCGTTGTAAACGCATCCGGTACAGCGTGAGGCATGCGATTGAGAGCGGTGGGTACTCAGCGGAGTCAGGGAAGCACATGGCAATTCGTTCAGCCTATTGCGAGCGAAATGAACATACGTGCATAGCCATCAACAGATCAAACTGTACACAGTTGCATGCAAGCCAAGACATTTGGTAATGCGTGTGCTCCATCGAATTATCCCAAATGCCGTACGAAGAGAACTTGAAGTCGCACGGCAGCAGAATGGTCGCCTTCCACTCCAGCTACTCGTTCGGCCCCAGCAACCGCGTGTACACCGCCAGGAAATCCTTGTAGTCTGGCTGGGCAACCAGGTGGCCCACAATCTTGGTGGGCACTTGTTCCAGCTCGCGCGTCTTGAAGTGCGTGCTGGGCAGAGGCGACAACTGGTTCGTCAACGTGTCCATCAAAGTGGCGGCCTCCTTGACGAACTTGTCGACCGTATCCAGCAGCTCAGGCAGGCGTTCTCCGGGCGGCAGGGTTGGATTGAAGATGATGTCCAAGTCAACCAAGTTCTGCAGCAACAGACGAGAATTTCCGCGTCCGCGCTTGCGCGCGCTAGGTCAAAACTCTCCGCCCAGGGTGTCCGAGCGTTCCTCCGAAGGAAGCACAATCAGTGCCTCCTCCAGCAGAACGAAGCGCTCCACGAAGTGCGCGAACAGCGGTAGCTAGGCGAAGAAACGCTCCATGGCCGCATGCGAAAGCTCGGTGGCGCGTGCGCGCATGGTGCCGACCATGGCAAACAGGTGGAGCTTTTCTGGACGTAACGCGTTCAGCCCGAAGGCCTGCCTTCGTGGCCACGAACCGCAATGCGGCGTCACGAGCAACGGGCTGGGCGAGTACCGGGTGTGAGCGCGCGGCCGCGGCGTTGTGGGCCACCGCGGCCTCGTCGATCGCGAAACGGGAGCCATGCGTTGGTGGTTCGCGCGCGGCAAAACGGCCGGATAGAGGGCGGCCGATACCGAGCGCGGGAGGTCCGTGGTGGACTTGTGAGGCGAGCGACGCTGGGGCTTCTTTACGAGCATGCGCATCAGGGCGGAGCGCGGTTGCGACGGGGCTTCGGGTCGGAGCCGGTCGCGACCGGCGTACGCGTACGCCGGCGCGAACGAGAACGTATGCGGCTGGTCCAAGTGTGATGGGGCGGGCCGTTGCGGGAGCGGACGCAACGTACGGACGGGGGCGAGTGGGCGTGTGCGCGCATGCACTATAGTGCACGCGCGCACAGTATAGCGACGCGCGGATGCGCGGCACGGCGGGGATATGACTGCACACCATGAAGGTGCGCAACGGCGCGGCGATGCGACGGGCGATGCAGTGATGATGCGGATGACGGAGCGCGCGACGTGAACGCGGTTGCGGGCGAGCGAGGGAGCGCGTTGAGAATTATGCGCTGGGTCCCGGCGCAGAAAGCACGGGGGCTCGCATTTAAAGTTATTAAATTTTCTGATACGTGACAGATCACCAATTTGGTTTCTACGCCTGCCCTTCCTTCATGTGCTGTACCCACGGGTAGCCGATGGCCGTGCCGCTCGCGACGCGCAAATGGCAAACGACGACTATTGCTGCTGCTTACCGTTCGTAGATCCGCACACCAGCGCGCCTACGACTCCTCTGCACTCGGCCCGAACCG
The DNA here is from genome assembly GCA_032358295.1 of Pterothamnion heteromorphum. Taxonomy (NCBI): domain Eukaryota; phylum Rhodophyta; class Florideophyceae; order Ceramiales; family Ceramiaceae; genus Pterothamnion; species Pterothamnion heteromorphum. Next base: position 2,686 of record JAULBV010129996.1, on the reverse strand, counting down.
GTGCGCAACCACATTAAACGTTGTCGCGCACCCGTTCTTGAAGCTCATCAGCCGCCGCACGCATACGCCCATTCCCGTGTCGCACACCACGAACCAGGCCGATCCCACGTAACTGCTCACGCGGTGCCCAGACGCGCCCAGCCCAACATGTCGCGCGCGCAACCCAGATTTCACGTGCATGTCGACATCGTCTTGACTACCACGCTCACAGAACTGCACTCTTGCAGTTTAGCCGCACGGTCATGCTCATATACCCGCCGTGGCACCCCGCATAGGCGCCCACGCCGCCTCACTGCATGGTAAAATCGATAGATTTACATGTCGTTATAAGTAGTAATTATAGTGTTTAAGTAGTTGTGAATCACTGGAATCACTAAATATTACATTGATAACGTACCCGACAGAACACTAAAGTTTCCTAATGGTTCCCTATTTGTGCAAGTAAAACGACATGTTGTTTTACACAAAACCCTGCATACGAAAAGGTAAGAAGTACTGAGATACGTTATTATAGCATACGGACCTATTAAGATGTGGTGTCCTCGTATGTAGGGTGCCATGTCGTATACATAGAATGCCACACTGTATTATGTAAAACGACATAGTGCCATATTAAGATAATGTGCGCGCGCAATACGTACACATCTGCACCTAAATTATGTAGCGTGTTGGTATATTAGGGGTCCATGTACATTACTTTAGTTTATCACACCGTACTAATAGCGGAAAGCGGCAAACAGTGTAAGTCACATGGCCGTTTAGTTACGGGCACATGCCATACTATATACGTAACATCCCTACCTATTTCATAAGTATGTTAAACAATTTAAAGCACCATGTTGGCCAAATACTTAACATTGTTACGCCAATAGAGGGGCTTGTTGCGGTAATAGGTAACAGTGACAGTACTGTATAAACGCGTTGAGTTATAACAGGAAGCGGGGATGGTGTTTAAGTTGGTACGGCCTTATAGTAGGATGAAATGTCATATTGGGCGTGATGCACATGGCATGCTACTAATGCACTATGCCGACTTACCAAGAACACATTGTTTTACAATGAAAGGAACATGTGGGCCTAAATACGAAGAGACGCTGTCATGGTCAAACCACATGAAGACATACATGAAACTAACGTGACAACGTAATAAATATGCATGCAATATTGGTTAAATGAACACATTGCGTATTTATGATATCATAGCGTTATGTGTAAAACGGATCGTCGTCCTAAATAGAATTGCGCAAGAAGAATCACCCGAGATGTGCACATCTCGGGTGATTCTTCTTGCGCACGTTATCTCACGAAGAGACGGTTACCCTCCATGGAGGGTAACCGTCTCTTCGTGAGATAACATCGTACGAACCCCCATCTAGCACCGCCGCGCTGTCATTGAACGTCACCCCCCTCCCGCAAGGGCGACAAGCACTGTCACATACATGGAACACCGCCACACGCCGCACTCGCCTGCTCAGTCGAAGCATTGGGACAGGTGATCCAGCCAAAGAATACCCGGTCCGGACCTTCTTCATCTCCCGTACGACGCACCAGACATGAGTCGCGGCCGCAGATAAAATCCCCAGCACGGCATAGTACTGTACGTGGCCGGCGCCGTCTTCGGTTTCCTCGTTGAAGACCTCATGAGCGGCATCGCGCTCCTTGGCTACGACCGATAGGCAACAACCACGATGAATTGTGTGATGCGGGTACGACCTTCGTCTCGAGGACAGGTCGCTGCTCCTGAGGTGGTACAAGACGGCCATGTTCATTGCGCAATGAACATGGCCGTCTTGTACCATGGTACAGGCAGTACAGGACAACTCTTCAGTTGAGAAACTGAGGTGCACCTCAGTTTCTCAACTGAAGAGTTGTCAACACTTCTTGAGTAGGGCCAGGCCGGCAGCCATGGCTGCCATGCATGGCACTATCTCCGGCCGGGACAGAGATTGTCATGGAAACTTCCCACGTGAACTTGTGGTGAGCCGGGTTGTTAATCTGTCCGCAGGCTTTCAACGCATTCAGAACTGGTGTACTGAACGCCTCCGGTAGTGCGGCTTCGAAATACTTTCGAAGGGTGGCTCCCGGGCGGGTGTCAGTATCAATATTGACGCTTTCGTACCATAGCAAGAGTCGTTTGAGTCCCAGAAGTGCGCAATCCTTCTCATGGACGCTTCCTTTTTGCCAGGTTTCGAAAAGAACCCCGAGCCTTCCCAGCCACTCTGAAGATATCGCACGTTCAACACCCGTTACGTGCGCGTCCGCGTGAGAGTTACATTCCAGCCATCCCTTAAACTTACGATGAGTCATCTCGAGCAGCAGTTCTCTGCAGTTCCTGACATGGCCGTAATTAGGCACTGTTAACACGCATAGCTCTAACGCTCAATGGGCGTTCGGCTTGTCCAGTGTCTTCCCGGCCGGGCCCAGGCGTCTGCATATGTCTTCTGCGGCTTCAATGTACGCCCGTGCTGCGCGGTGCCGTTCTCCATGCACACGTATCACCCCGCGATCTGTCAGTTCCTGATTAACTTCCGGGCCATCCACATTCACTGATGCATAGTAGTACAGCAATGAAACAAGCCGCTGTAGCTTCTGAGGTAAGAGGAACGTATCATTCCCACTGCGGACGCACTCCGCCAGAAACGTGGGAACGGAACAAAGGAGCAGGCACAGCTTCAAGCTGTGCCTG
>JAULBV010128885.1:0-23587 GCA_032358295.1 Pterothamnion heteromorphum | reverse complement strand
CCACGCCATCCACCAGCCCAAGCCCAGGTCGTCCGCCCCGCTGTCGCCGCCCTCGAGCCGCCCGCCACCAACAACCCTGAAAATTTGTTCTCGTCCGTGCGCCGCCCCCGCGTCGCTCCGTCAACGCCGCCGGCCCGCCACCACCAACACGTCTTTTCTTTGCGTCCGCCGTCGCCGTGCCTCTCGACCGACACCACGCACCAGCCCAAGCCCAAGTCATCTGCGCCGCTCCCGCCGCCCTCGCGCCGCCCCACCACCAACCACCCCGTTTTTCTCGTCCGCACGCCGCCTCCGGGTCGCTCCGCCAACACCACCGACCCTCCACAACCAACAAGTCTTTTCCTATTCGTTCGCCGTCTCCGTGCCGCTCGGCCCACGCCATCCACAAGCCCAAGCCCAAGTCGTCCGCCCCGCTGCCGCCGCTTTCGCGCCACCTGACCACCAACCACCTCGAAAAGTTGGTCTCGTCTCTCTCACTGCGTGGTAGAAATCGGAAACATTAGTGGAAGACACCACCGTTTTTCTTCGGTACAGTACCGATATTATGCCGTAACACACCGACGATGTTTTAATGGAACAAACGCCAATAAACCACTACATGATTAATGGTACTGTACCACTCTTTTCAAAATAACACACCGACACTATATCCGTCCCGTACCGTCATTTACCATTACTTGATCGCCATTTTATATCGTTTCCGTACCGTTGTATTCCCATAGAGGCACACTGTATTGCACTGGTACGGTCCCGTTGTTTCTGTTTACCACAGCGCACTTATCATTGGTACTGTACCCCTTTTTAAACTTACTGCACCACCATATTATAGGTACTGTACCGATGGAAAACACTATACAGTTCCGATATCATACATCGAATAGTGGTACGGTACCGTTCCGAGTGCTTCCCGTATCAACGATTTCATTGGTACCGATACGCTATATTATAATTGCTTTCCAATGTATTATATTGGGTCTGTTCCCTTATGTTTCCCGAAGACACCAATGTTTTTGAACGGTACTGTACCAGTGCTTTAGAATAGGGGGGGATGAAACGGTATGGTTCCGTACCGATATTCGGGGAATCATACATTGGTACCGTACCAATAAAATAGTGTATGTATCTGATGTAATACATTGGCTCTGTACCGCTATTGGATTCTGCCGGTAATCTCTCCATTGGTACAGTACCACTGTAACACCCTATCGTCCTATTGCATATGGTGGTTCAGTACCGTTACGTCGTGATAGTATACCAATAAATACGACAGTACGGTACCGTTGAATTCGGATAATGCAAGAGAATATTGCGGTGGTACTGTAACAACAAACGTATGTGAATAAAGTTACTAATAATGGTACAATACCAATATTTTCTGATGTGGGAGTACCAATAATTGATATGGCTACCTCCTCCCTGCAATGGTACCGTACCAATGAAAATATATAATTTTATCTGCACTGCACCACTAGAATACTACATTTCATGCACAACGTAGTAAACGTCTGGTGATCATCCCATATGAGGGGGATACCCATCCCTGTGCCCCAGAATGGTGTATACCCCGCCGCCCAGAACGCTTCCTTCGTGAGCAACGTTCCCCGCTCTCCAGTCAAGTACACACGCACTTTCACAAACATGGACAGTGCCGACTCTGCGTACGCTGTCGTTCAGTCGGAGCACTTGTTGAGATGAAGTTCTGCATGTGAAACCCCTCGCAACCTCCTTCATCATCTTGCATACCACCCAGACATGGCCTCCGGTTACCTTCATAATAGATTCAACAGCGAAGAACTTCAACCGCCCGGTACTGGATGAAGTCGTTTCCAAAACAGTACTGTCGAGGCTGTCTTCACTGACGAGTGAGGAGAACGCGTCACCCATTCGGATTGAAAGAAAGGCGTACGCCTTAGGTTGACCAGCGCACTTGTTCCTGGAAACGTATCGAGCGACACTGAAGAAGTCTACGTCTGTGGTGACGTTGCCATGTCCATCTTCCCATTCCCTTATGGCATGGAAAAGGTGTGCCATGTTAGCCGTACGGCGCATTCCAGCTCTCTCATGCATCACCTCCCATGATCGTGTAGTCGCCCAAGGCATTGGTACGTGACCGCCCTCTGCCATCATGGAAAGCACTGGTTCACGGAGTGCGTCCCGCAGCGCCTCCCGGAATTGTTTGAGAAAAGAGGACCCCAAAGGGAGTGTACTGTCAACAGCCATGCAGTGTTCGCCAAGTGTCAGTCTTCGAAGACCGAGCTCTGCACAAGTCCTTGCCTCCTGATCTCCAACTTCCCAGCACGTATACAGCGTACGCATTCGGCTATGCCAATCCTTAGCGACCGCCCTTTCCATGGCTGTCACATGCGCATTTCCGTTTGAGTTGTGTTCCAACCACTCCTTGAAATGACGGTGCGTCCTTTCCAAAACCATTTCCGTGCAGTGCAAAGCATGGCCGTAGCTGGGTATAGTATGTACACATAACTCGATGAGTCTATGTACGTTCGGTTTATCCAGCACATGGTCTGGATCATTTCCTTTCAAAATGACATCCTTCACGGCCCTTATGAATTTTCTCGCCTTCATATGAAGCGTACCTAGGTACTGCAGCCGTCCGGCATCGTGAAGCATGGCCAGATCCTCTTCTGGGTCCGTCATCCTGCACGGCCATCGATAAACGTCTGCAACAACATTCTGTAGGCTCTCTGGGAGGAGAAAGGTTTGGTCATCCGTACGGCGAAATTCCAGTCGGAAGAGGGGAGCGGCGAAGAGCAGTACTGCAAATAGATCCGTCATCGTCATGTTGTGCAGCCCTGTCATACGTCCCGTCCCAGATTTCTCCCACTTGCAGATGTTCCGCTGGCTCTGGAGGCCGTTTGCAGTGAGATGTGTCAGTAGATTCAGTTCCAACCTTTTTCTTCTGTCGTCCGACGCCAACTTTTGGAAGCAGAGCTGTAGGACGTTCTTGATAAGGCCGGTCAATAAATGATCGGGAGCCGCCGCAATACTCAAAGATGAATCGTACGATCCTGGGTGCACGAATTCCCCGGTGCTCGTCTTGGGCATCACCGTCCCGTTCATTGTCGCCTCTTGAAGAGCGGCGGAAAGGTTCACGCCGAATGCCTGCATTGCGGATTCCACTGTAGGATAACGCATACCCAACGATTTCCTCGCATCAGGTGTTGTGTGCGTGGTGCGAATTGCCTTCATCCTTTCATCGAAACGCATGTATCCTAATCGTTTCGAGTGTATGTCAGCAGAATAAACAATACGAGGAGAGTTAGAGTCGGCTTCCCTTCGTTTCGTTACCGTACAGAATGTACAGAATGACGTCGCCGTATGGCCCTTGAGATCTGCCGTCGAAGTGGCGGCGGGATAGTCTCCAAAGAAACCAGCTGCGTCCAGAAAGATCTTCACTTTTCTTCCGTACGGATCAGTGCCAGTTACACCATTCACACAACCATTGACGAGATCGGCAACCAGAAGGTTCATGACCTCATTGTTGTCCTGTCCGTGCGGCGCAATTGTCAGCACCCGGGCGGACGCCGAATGTTTCCGACTCTCAACAGATAGTCCGAGAGGCATCATATAACACCCCCCGACCGACCGCGTATCTGCCAGGGATTTGTACTGCTTAAACCCGTCAGAATATATAGCAAGCCGGTAGACTAGGTACCTGTGACCGTCTTGTAGGAAACCCATGTTGCGTGTCCTCCCATCAAAGCCCTGGTCCGGCGTATTGTTCTCGCCGTTTTCCCACACGGGCACTCCGCACACATTCACTTCACCGACTTTTATTACTTTCGAACATTGCTGTGACGGCGGACGCAACCAGACGAGTCGTTCAGCTGATTGTCCATTGGCTTGTCGTACGACAGATGCAATCATGACACATATCAATTGACTTTGCATTGGAGATCGGACACTTCCCGACACAGGCCGTAGAAATACGCATACATCTCCCGGGTTCGTGAAAACAGCACTTGGGTTCAATGAGTTCGAAATGGACTGTTGTCGGATGGATCGGCCGGACGGCAGTGACTGACGCTCACCTGAAGCAATTATGCGTCTGCTGGACGTCTGAGAAAGTTCCCGACGAACGGCGCGTTCTTCTTCAGACCAGGACGTGATGTAATGCACATCATCCATGTCGTACGAAGAAGGGACCACCCAAGAGCCATGCACGACTCCAGTGATTAGGATTTGATTCTGCTTTCCACCGTACGATGATCGATGTACTGTCCAACCATTATCAGCAATGTTTTCCATTTCCGGCATGACCGGCACAGACGTGCACGGGAAACTCACTGTATCTCCAAGTCGGCATGCACACATAGCATTCTTAAACAATGCCCACAACGTCTTCGATTGTCCCAAGGCGTCCGCCCTGTTCTGCACGATAGGCGATCTCTCAATTGTCAGGAAGTCGACATCAGATTGCCGCGGGTTGTTATATACGTCGGAGTAAAAATCATAGCATGCGACGTCGAGCTTGGCCCATTCGGACGGTAACACTACCCGTACGCAGTCCATAGGGTGCTTCTTACCAGCGTTCTCCGACGTGATCAACGGGGTGCGCTGTCCCGTCCTCCTCCGCAGTAGATCCCGAACGTGTAGAACGTTGGACTTGGGGAAACATTCCCTGATGAGGTACGGCCACAAAGAAGTCCTCACAGTCTTGTACGTTGAGAGACGTACGTCTTTGTTTGCTGTCGTGATTGCCTTGCTCAGGATGGCTTATTGTCCCGCAGTGAAGTAACTATTAGAAGCGAGACACATGTAAGACAACATTCTGTCCCAAGTCAACAACGTACGCATGCCCTTTTCAGCGACGTCAATGGTGTTCCGCGAATCCCCGATCGCTCCATTCCATGACACGTCGACTTCGCACATGTGCTGCACTCCATTCGTACGAACATCACCTGGTGGATAATGAACATCCGCGCCATTCCCGTGAACATCTGACACAGGTTCATTGAATGCCTGCATTTCAATGATGTCGTCCAACGAATTTGGTCCGTGTACTTCATCGTCGCCCAGTCCCAGTGCGACTCGTGAGTCGCGCGACGGAGCAGGCTGATTTCCATGGTCGTCTCCTTCTGCTTCCGGAAATTCACGAACTTCGTGAAAAGTTAAGCGGATGTTGGCCACGTCTTCCCCTTCTTCCATTGCGCTCCCTGCTGGGACCAGGCCTGACCCGTGCGGAACGTCCGTTGGGGGAGTGTGCTCCTCAACAGAACCTGCTCGATCAACACGAATATGTTCTGTCGCATTGGCTTGCCTGTTCCCGTACTTGGTACCCAACGCCGAGACGCGTACTTTTCTGCGAGCTTCGTACTCTTCTGCGAGTTCGTCGGTGATTTGTTTGCGTCTTGCCGCACGGCTGGCCTCAGTGGCTTTGTCAATCGGACGCACTATCCTGGCTAGTTCGTGACGTCCAGTGAAGTTTGCCATGCTGGTCTCTGCCAAATGAGATCGGCGCCTTCTCTCTGCCACGTGCTTTCGATAGGCATGGTTGCTCATCCCGCTTCACACTTCGCGTGTACGAAGTGTGCACTTCGTCACTTCAGTCCTTCCCGAACGTGATACTTGCCCTTGACCCCTTTACCCCGTTAGCTGCGCGAGTAACGCCGTGGGTTCGTGAAGGGACGTACAATGGAACTGCTTTCGCGGCTGCGCAGGTGTACGACGTACGTCTTCTTTCCCCGGCCTGGTACTTCTGCCGAATTCCGGCACGCTGCTGTGGCAGTGCCTTGCCTTGTACGTGGTCCTTGGTTATACGACGTACGTCCTTGTCCTCGGCTTGACGGATGATGAACGCGTTTGGCGACGCACAAGATGAACGCGTCTGGCGACGCACACCCTGATCGGTGTATGTCGGACGACTGCTCAGAACGATCTGCTGCGTCCTTCGACGGAATGTCGGAAGAGGAGGCAAGTAGACACGAGCCGGATATAGGCACGGTGACGGGCCTGTCGGAGGTGGAAAGACCGATGTCCTGCGCAACGTTGGTGTGAATGGGTTAGGGATGGGGGATGGAGCACGTGAATTGGTATCGTGCACCAAGGCAGACTTGTAAGTTTTGACGTGGCACGCATCGTAGAAATGGCGCAATGTTCGCCGGCAATTCGAAACTGCGCGCCTCCGTTCGGATTACATTCAAGGATTATGTTTTCACAGGTCAGCAGTGCACGGCATTTTCAATGTTTCCACATATATCATGAAACGTATTTGATTGTACAGGATGTTTGAAAAACATTGAGGATTTAGTTGTATTCTGCCGGAGAATTCCTGCGAGCGTCGTCACCTCAAGCCGGCTCTTTCCCCACCCCGCCCTCCCCGCCTCGTCGTACTACCTTCCCCAGTTCCTCTCTCACATCCGAACCAAATTGTGAGATGAAACTCACGTCCTATGCCGTTCTCCTTGCCGCATGCCGCCATCGGTCCTTGTGAATGTTGTCAAGACCATTCCAACCGGCGCCAACACGCTTCAGCACCTGCCTGTATAGCCATCTTTGCAAACATGCCGGCCGTCGCAACTTTCATGCTCCGCGCCACGCGGCACGCCGCTACACGCCTGTCCGTTTCCGTACCTTCTCGCTCCTCTGCCTACTCAAGCAGTGATGCCCTGAGGCCTCAGATTTCTTTCATTTTCCAAGGGAACGTCAAGCGGAGAGGCCTTACGGCAGCAGTGTGTTCTGCGACGTTGTCGGCAATGTTGCCGTGCGGGAAACGTACATGCGCAGCAGAAGTCAAGAATATGGCCCGTATAGGTCCCTGTTTCCCCCGCTGACAGCCAACGTGTTCGGAGTCGAGCCAATCTGCTCGCTTATCCTTCTGCACGTGCTTCCCCCGGTTCCAGCGAGCCCGTCGGCGCGGCGCTGCGGCCGGTGGTTCGCCTTACAGGCCGGTTCATGTTCAAGGCAATTATCGCATGGGGTCATGCGAAGAAGCCGGACGGCAGCTGGGCTTTCTGCAGCGATTTCTGGAGTCACGCGGCGCTGGGAACGTACTCGGGCGACCGCAGTCAACCATTGCAAACATTCGCGTGCACATCTGCGACGGTGACGGGCAGGGGGTTCGAAGTCGAGCCCATCTGCTCGCAGATCCTTCTGCACGTGATTGCCCCGGTTCCAGAGAGCCCGTGGACGCTGTGCGTCGACCTGGGGTTCGCCCTATAGCGTGCTTTTCGTTCAGGGACAATTTCGCGGCCGGATCGGGTCGGGGCTCTGAGAAAGAACGGCGGATTATTACGCGTGAAACCTCCCGAAATACGGACAGGCCGTACGGCAAACTGGTGCTGCGGAAGCCTTGAACAGATGCTATAGCGTTGCCGACACGAAACAAGTCGCCGAGATCGGGCGGCAACGGTTGCTCAGGGTGGTGCGGTGGAACCGGGAGAAAACGGCAGAGGATATGCACGTGGTGACAGGCCGGACGGCGATGGGAACCGCGGCCGAACGGCACAGGCTTGGCCCGTCGTGACAGACTCGGAGATGTTTTTGTGCAACCCGGATTAAAGTGCGGACGGCGGCGAATCTGACAGGTTGTCGTGCAGCTCGGGATGCGCGCGTGTTGCGTACAGCCTCGCGCTGCGCCCGTCGGCCGGACAGCGAGAGAGCTTCATGCTGCGATAGACCGCGGCCTGGAACGGGTTGTACTCCGGACGTCTGGCGTTGTTATCTATTATATGGCGCACGTCCGAAGGAGGAATGCGTTTGTCACACATGTGTGAAGTCTATAGAGTAGCACCTATAAACCGCTGGCGGATGTTTGTCGTCCCAGTGCACAGACTTAACATGAATATGAACTGTTTATTCTTGTGTATCACGTAGAACTGGACGACGCCGTTGACGATGATGAACCACGAGACCGACGTATTCGTCTACCTCTTCAATGTGTATTGAACAAAGTTATTCATATGAAGTTATGCTGAAGCCGGACGGCAAGAAACTTGTTGACGACGAATACCACTTGACGTATTGTTCAAATCACATTACATTCATGTGAAAGTTATGGTGAAGTCGGACGGCAACGTGCCAGTGGTCTCAGACCCCTGTTATATAGGTAGAGTAACATATGTGAATACTTCCTTAAACCGTACGGAATGGATGTGTCGCACAGGTTGCAATGCTCGTCATATGCGTGGCACAGACTGCAGACCGGAACGTTCCGCAGCCGTACATCAAATAGGGGATGCATGGAAGGGATCAGGTTCATGTACCTGGCTTCATGTACGGTTGTGAAACTGATGCTGTACATACTGTTGGATGGAACAGTTTTGACGTGGGTATTGCGCACGCCATGCCTGGTCTCCCGTGGGCAATCATGGTATATGCAGAATGGGACGGAGGAACGTACGTTTAAAGTTGGACGAAGGAATCCTCACATGTCGTCATATCTTTAAAGAACCAGTAGCAGATACAGTGGACATTGTTCGCTCGTGAACAGGTCCTGAACCCACGCATCTTGTGAAGTCTTTGTTGTGCCGTACGGCTCAGGTCATATGAACCTGAAGTAAACAATGGGGCGCAGTTTTTCCCGGAGAGCGCGCCGCGACGTGTCGTCTGTATCTATCGTCAACTGCTGAAGGCTCTTCGTCTGCAACTATTATCCAATACGGTAGTGGCCACTGAGATCCAATACTGCGAGCAGCAGGTGTCTGTGGATCCGCCATCGGGGCAACTCTCGTGGCACATTCATTTCAAACCGCCACCGCATCCCAGCTCAGGATTATATCGAGCCACATATTCAAAATATCCGATAAAGGAAACCGGGGCATGTCTTGAACATGCAAATGTATTGGATTCCTTTGTAAGGGGGATCGAGATATATATGGAGCTGTACATCTGCCACCATCGCGTAGAAGTACAGGTACTGTACGTGGATTGTGGCAAACGAAACAAATGTACGGTAGTGTTCGGTGGGTATCTATAACAATCCCAGAGGTTTACAGTTATTTACTGTGAATTAATGTAATCACGGCAGACTTTGACATTTTGTTTTTTCTCTCCTTCCTTCCATTGGCCATCAGGATAAAACCGTACAAATTATATCATCCCGCAGATACAGGTCATTACAAACGCTGGCCGGTGTATGGTATACAGTGCACGGGCCAAATTGCTGACGCGACAGTTTACAGATACGGAAACAAGTTTTTCAAGTGAAATGCCGTTGACGTATCCACGTGTCAGTCGTGGTACCGCTGTAAACATGGGCACAGTAGAACAGCATACCAGACAGGTATATGATTGGTACGGGGTCAAAAGTCTAGAACCATTTCTGCATATTCGTCAAGAAAACAATAAGTTTGGATCTGGTGCGTGTGATATCTGGCAATTAGATTACCCAGCCTACCGCCGCCCGTCGTCGCCATCGCAACTACCCACCGCCCGACCTTGCTCTTCGCAACTACCCACCGCCCGTCATCGCTTGACCCGCAACCCACCGCCCTGGGTCGTCCCCGCTACCCACCTCTCGTCGACCCTCGTCCCCACTACCCACCTCTCGTCTTCCCTGGTCGCCACCACGCAGAACCCTTCCTCGCTCGTTCGCAACACGCCCCATCACATCCTAGCTCATTCGCAACACGCTCCATCACTCGTGACGCACTCCTGACCAGTCTCCGCTTCGACCAACCGTCGTCGCTCGACGCCACCACTACCCCCCGCCCGTCGTCGCCGTTCCGCACTACCCACGGCGTGTCGTTCCTCGTCGGCAACACGCAGCAGACTTTGACGTTCGTCGTCCGCACGAACCACCCGTCGTCGCTCGTCGCCACCACGAACCACCCTTCGTCAACTGTCTCCACCTCCACTACCCTTCCTCTCCCATCGCAACCCGAAACCCACCGGCTTTCCTCGCCATCTATCGCTCTTCCCTTTCCATTCACCGTACAAAGGCACTCGTGAAAATGGCGCACGCCGAAGACGTTCAAGATCAATCGGGTGCCAAAGCACTACCGCCCACCGATGAGGAAGTCCATCTGGTGCATGACGGTCAAGTCATGGTGCAGGAGGTGACGCCCTCCCAGGGTAAATCGATGGCGAACGCCGAAGACAAGCCGAACGCGGACGCCGAAGACCAGCCGATGGCGAACGCCGAAGACCAGCCGAACGCGGATGCCGAAGACCAGCCGAACGCAGACGCCGAAGATCAGCCGAAGGCGGACGCCGAAGACCAGCCGAACGCGGACGCCGAAGACCAGCCGAACGCGGACGCCGAAGACCAGCCGAAGGCGGACGCCGAAGACAAGCCGAACGCGGACTTCAATGATGTGGAGGATGCGGTTTCGGTTCCCGATCAAGCGGATGGAAGCCACAAGAAACTTTCGTCACCCGTGTCTGGTGCACCATCTTCAACTCCAGGCGCACCCCGCTCCGCTCTGCCCCATTCCACCCCTTCCCCACCCGGCTGTGCTCCGGCTACTTCGACTACAGCCGTGCCGAACTCCGCTGCAGCACCCTGCTCTGGTCCGACCCCTCCTACGGCAGGTGCATCCAGTTCCCGTCGGCCTTCGTCGACCGCTGCCAATGAAGAGCTCGCGCTTCAGCCTACTTCTCAAGCTGGTCAAGCGGTTAAATCGTCGCAAGCTGCCGCACCCATCCCCGGTCCGGCTCCCTCGACTCCTGTGTCAACCGGCTCTGCCCGTGGGCCTGCAACTCCTGCAGCATCCGCCTCTGCCACGCGCCTTTCATCTCCTGCAGCATCCGCCTCTGCCCCACCCCCTTCAAGTACTGCTGTAACCGGCTCGCCTCGGATCAGTCCGTCTAGTGCGGTCGGTGGACATGATCTCGTCAAGGCTGAAGGATCTCTGGGGACGGTTATTCATGGCGTACGCCCGTCTCTTGCAACGGATGAGATCGGTGCAGTGCACAAAGCTTCGGCTGCTGCCTCCAGTGCTCGTCTTGATACTGAACCGAGGACAAGTACAGCAGATGGTCGTGCTGCTCGTGCCATACCGGAAAGCCAGCTGCCTGTGCCGTCCGCCGTGTTCCCGACAAGGAACTGCATGGAGGGTGCAAGGATGGAAGCAGGTGTGAATGGAAAAGGCACAATGGAGGACTGGACCCACAGGGTTGAGCAGTCCCGTATGACTGGGCTTCACACCTGGGACTCGCATCCGGCGGGTGTCATGACCTTTTCGACGTACGTCATGAGCGGATGTGCGGCACGGCCGGACATGGCACGCCTCCGTCTCCTCATCGAGCATCTGGGGATCTCTCAGCTGTTGGCATTCTGGGAAAGCTTTGTGGGTCTGCACAACTGGGTTGTCATTCCACGAACTATTCGCTGTGCCCGAACCTTCGCTCGAGACGAGCTTGAATCTGTGTACGTTGATCATATGGTGAACTTCACCCGGCAAGCAGGGATATCGACAAGGACTATTACGGCGGACAAAATCCCTCTCTTCCGCATTGGTGATTCATTGATTGGACGTTGGTGGAATCTTCCTTGTCATGCGTACGCCTTCGTCACGGAAGCTGAATGGCGAGCGCACCACGGTCTCATGGTTCCAGCAGACGTGGCGGACATATCGTTCAGTTCGAGGGCTGTGCACGAACTACGACGCCTGTACCCACAGACCCCAGCATGGTGCACTGACTTCTACTTCCCGGCAGGGGTTCCTTGTCCGACACCACTGGCCGTCTTCTACTTTCATGACGAAATCAAGTCGGCTTGCAACACAGCCGTACGGCAGATGTGGTCCGACATCATCCTCAACGAGTTTTCTCTACTGTATCTGAGCGCGTGGTGGCATGAAGCATCTAGGGGCGGGCGGGCATTCATATTGCCACAAGATACAATGGAATGGTTGTCCACGGTCCCAGGTCGAGTTGTACTCGACCCAACGTTTAACCATCGGACGACGGGCGGTACAACGGTGGAATTCGTCCTGGGACGCATGAATGAAGCGTGGCACGCTCCGCGATCTTACAGGAACACTGTGACCTTCCCAGGCACTCACCTCCTGCCCTGCGAGTTCGTGTTTTCGGAGAAGACTTGCGGGAAAGTGAATTTCCACGAGGTCGGCGGGCGAAAGTTCTGTCGAAACGGAAACAACGACGGACGTCTTCGAGAAGAGGATGTCGAGGTGGACGACTTTGGTCTCCCTCCCCGAATCAATCGATACCTACCACGACCGCGCCCTGTCAATGACTGGGAAGGCGGGCGCCCTGTTGCTCGTCGTCGCCTTGAGCCATCCCACGTTGCGGACGCTGTCGATGAGGAGGAAGACTTCGGAAAGTGGCGTACGCCTCGTTATCCATCCGGATACTGAGCCCTTGGACGAACATGATGTATACTCTCAGAGTAAGACTTCGACATGTGGCGTACGCCTCTGTATGGATCTCGATGCAGAGCCTTCCGACAACCGCAACTTCAGCGAAGTTCTTCTCATAGCGCAATGCTTCGCGCGAGTTAGTTAGGTTTACGTACGTAGAGCCATGGTATGTTCATCAATGTAAGGCGTAGCTCTGCCGGATTGTAAACACTTCTCAGCCCTGGTCTCGCAGTACTACCGCCCTGGTCTCGCAGTACTACCCGCGGCGCCGGATCACTTGCCCATGTTCACCCTGTCCCGCCTTTTGAGATATCACTCTGTGCTTTATGGACCGCAGTCACCGCCCGCCCCACCTACGCATTTATACTCTCCACCGAATTGTTCTCGGCTACTACCTTCATTTATTTACCCACATCCTGTACGTTGCGGCCGCAACGTGCTCCTCAGCGGAGGTTACATTGCTCTTCCTCACCACACGGTTGTCCGCCAACGCGCACCGGCGCTCATCCGCCTGTTCGTCTTGCGGCTGTTTCCCGACGTTGGAGCCGCGCAGTGCCGCCGACCATCGCCGCTATCCAAGCACACTGCCGGTATTGTTCACGTGGCGTCCGCCCTACCGTTCGCACGCGCCATCCACCAGAAGTCCTCCCGGCCCCAGAATATTCCGTTGCCAGCCGGCACGCACAGCTGCCCCACGGACGTCGACTTCGGCATTGGCGGCGGCCCGTCGTCATTTACAACATCCAGGCGCGCCCCGACACCTTCAACGCCCGGCACATCCCATTCCGCGTCCCCCAAGGCCGCGCCGGTCGCCGCGTGTCAATGTGGGGTCGTCTGCCCGCTCCTCTTCCGCCGTCCAGATCTATCTCGAAAGTGTCCATCTCATTGCAATGCGGCATGCCACCCCAACCATCCGGACGCTATTGCCCGCACCCGCGTCGGCGAGTAGCGCAACCACTACTGCTTCGGAATCATGTCAGTCGCCTTGCTGGTCGCTTACAGCCCCGGCCCGGACTTGAACATGCGCTTCTCCTCGCTGGTCCCTGACCTCACCGACCGCCAGACAGAAGCCTCGGCCGTCTACATGCGGAAGACCGTCGTCCTCACCGGCGTCCACTTTCTCATAATCCGGTGCTCGAAACACCACCCGCCCCCGCCGTCCGACTCCCCTGTCTCCTCTGACCCAAACCAGCCCACCGATGCAACAGCGCCGCCCACCCCAAGTACACCTCGCAAGCCAAACCCCTCGCCCTATACGAACCCGTCCCAACCGTCGTCCGGGTCTGCTCACAGCCAAATTCTGCAGCTTGGAACGTCATCCGCGTCCCCTGTGCTGGCCGTAATGCCCACTTTCCGCCTCAGCTGTTTATCACCCTGGCCTTCACGGTGTCTACCTACGGCCTCTGCGCTGAGTGGATTGGGGATTTCAGTGCAACGATGTACGCGAAGGTACTAATGGCGTCCGCCCGTCCAGTTCTGGTCTTTGTCGCCACGGTCGGCGTTGGTCGCCGCTACGCCCTATGTTTTCCACCTTTGTCTAAGCTATTCCATCTAATCCGCTTTGCGACGACGCCCGCGTGTGCGCTGCAGTCTTTCAAACTACTTCTTTCCTTTACGAAGGCGTACGCCTGCCTCCTTTCAATGCCAGCAATTTCTTTCCAAGACACCATACGTTTCGACGCGCGCGTGGCAAACAAGAACTACTGCCGTACGGCGCGAAGTTCATCTGTTCACGTGAACTGTTCACGCGTACGTTACATCTCACATTGAATCTAGATCACATGGTAAGTCATCAATAACGACAGGATCAACTCCGCCAGAACTGTCAATGTTCGCAGTACCGCTAGGTTCCTCGCCCGAATCGGGGTCCGCCTCATCACCTGTCCGCTCACGGTCGCCTGTGATATGCTCACGACGAAATTGCTCTTCAGATATCTTCGCTGTGGCCTTCACTAAGCATCTCTCTCGCATCATCCCGCTTGCCTTTAACATCTTGAACAAGTCCTTCGTTGCCGTTACTTCTGCAGTGTTCATGTGAAGATCATCGTCAGCATCGGATATCTCATCTTCGGACGGATTTCCGACAACTGGGGAACGGCGACTATTGAATACCTTCCGCAGAACCACGGCAATGGCGTACGCCGCTTTGATTGTATCCCTGTGATACTGCAGCAATCCGTATATGGATGCGGCCTTATCAAAGCCGCAGATAGCACGTAGCAGGACCAGTGCGCAATCCATAAGGCTAACAGCCTTCCTCCACGACCACACCTGATCGCCTTTGCGAGCGCGAGAGCGAGACTCCGGAGCCCCCAGGCGCACCTGTACATCATGTTCTGCCACTATAGTTAACTCTCCGTGATCCCTGGCGTACGCCTTGAAGTTGGCAGCATTCTTCTCTGTCGACTTCGGATCCTGCTGGCTGAACGTGATTGCTGATGGACTGTCAGCGATATTCGAACTACCGCCGGACAGCGTGTCTGCCCACGTGAGTCCAACGGAATCTGAACTAACCTTGACTTCAGACACGTTGTCCCATTTGTCGAAGAGGTAGCCAACGGTCTGGTAGAACTCAGCAGGGACGTTCTTTCTGCAGATGTTCAGGACGCGTACGACCTCTGTGTAGAGGAAGTTCATGGCGTATAACCCGTCATCACGCCTTGTTGCTTTCCCGGACCGTCCGATCTCCACTCGACGTCGGTAGTCTTGTTTCTCACCTGGAGGTTTCTCACTCAGTGATTGGGCGTCTCGGCAATGTTCCGACGTGACGTAGTTCTGACGTCCGTCCGCACAGATCCCCAACCATTTCGGGAATTCCGCGACGTTCTCACTGTCCTCATCAGAGTCGCCTTCATTCTTGAACTTGCCGAAACTGCCTTTTCGTGCAAGAACAAGAGCAGTCTTCATTACACTCAACCGAAAGGCGGACGCCTGAGGACCAAATCCGCGAAGCATGGCAGTCTTCGATTGATCTGCCTTGACGCTGAACATAATCTTCGACAGAACTTTGAACAGGCCGGACGGCTGCAGGTTGCCGCCGGTATGTACCTCTTTCATTACGTCCTGTACGCAACAGTACAGAAAGCTCGGAGCCATAACAGCTTGGTCAAAGGCAAGGTCCAGATGTTCCACTCTACGAGACATGACACTGTTGAACTGTTCGATAGGTCGACTTCCTTTCATATCCTTAGATTTCCTCTTAAAACCGTTGTCGGGTGTTACCTGGGCCACCGCCATATCGCCTTTCATGACGTGGACATCACTCTTCACTGCCTCCAACATGGATGAGAAAACTGTACCGTTTTTCTGCAGATCACTTATCTGCTGTTCCACAGCAGTGAATCTCGTACCCAGCACTTGCACAGCCCTGAGCACGGTACTCATCGATGAATCAGGGACGGGCGAATTACGCAGTACTGCTCCAGGTGCCCGGCGAGTACGGTCTGCTGCTCGCAACGAAGTGTTTCCTGCAGATGACGGCTGTTGGCGGTCTGCTGCTTGCAAGGAATTGTTACCTCCCGATGACGGCTGGTGGTCCCTTCGTGGAGAAGTACCTGACGTACGTCCAGGAGTGACCTGCTGTACGACAGTGGTCGGGTTCCGTGGCTTCGGGACTCCGGGTAAATCCCGAACAATCCCTGTAGATGCCGTAGAAATGGCTTGTGCTGGATCGCATATGTTTTCGGCTCTCTCCTGCGTGGCTACTCGACTCTCGTTCGGAATGACAACGTCCGTTCTTGGATTTTCCGACGCACCACCTGGGGAACCTCCTGTCCCGTTCTTGGCGTTGCGCGGACGGACAGACATTCTCGACGTGGACTTGGACGGCACAACTTTTTTCGTACGATTCGGGCTTGTCGCATCAGAAGGACGGCGGCCCCCCTTCGCGATTTTGTCTGCTGCACCTGCCCCTTTACTGCCTTTGGCCGGTGACGATGCCGACATTCTTGCTGCTTTCTTCGACTTTTCTTGTGTACCGGATGCTTTTCGTTTCGGTCGCGGAGAAGAACTTGGCGGCGGCGTACCCATTGTTTGGCACACGAGGTTGACGGAACAGTTTCCCTCCACCGTTCCGATGTCGGTTTTGACGGAAATATCATCATTTCCGAATACCGCGGCGTCCGTTCACTGCTTGATTTTTTAGTGGACCGTATTGTGGTTCATTTTTAAATTAAATTTTAATGCGCTGTTTCAAGAGAATTGAATGGTTCTGTTCTGATGTCAGACAAGCCGCCCATTCCGCCAAACAACACATACCTCACGACCCCCAGATCAACCGACGTCCGTCGGCGCCCAACACGCGGTTTCACTTCTCCTTCTGCACGAACTCATCGACGTACGTCAGCGTAGCATACGCAAGTCGCCGCCGTACATCTGCTTCTCAACAAGCTCATCCACGTACGTCAGCGCACCTGGACGTGTTGTCCAAGTGATGGTTTTGCCGGATGCACTGGACAAGATTGAGGTCCGCTACGTCATGCCGGACGGCAGTCGCATTTGGTGGCCTGCAGAAGTTCACAACGTCACTTCTGTAGGGGGGTCAAGTAATTCGATCGGAGTCGTTGTCGCTGTGGCGCAAGTGGGATTCACTTCGCAGCCCAAGTACGGATGGAAGAAGTCAACGGCCGATATGGAATTTCTGCATGGCATGCATATCAGACCGGCGGACGCCAACGACAAGGAATCAGAGACAACCACCTGGAGGTTTCCATTGCCATGTGAAGGCAAGGGCTGGTTTCCTTCGGAGCGGGTGGGCGAGAAGAGGAAACTGCAAGATAATGCGAAGGTCAATTCTCCCTGTACTCGTACTCGTCGTGATGCGGGCGGGCGTACGTCTCGACACCCTGCTATTTCCAGCGACATACCGTCCGTCGTACGAAAAGTAATTCAGGAGCAAGATATCTTGCGGAAGAAAGTGGCAGAACTGGAGCGTACGCTGTGTACCAGATCTGAATGTGACCACGCCGTGGAGCTCGATCGGCAGGTAACAACTATTCGCGTACGCTTTCAAGTTGATTTGGTGAAGGAGCTGCAACGGCCACTAAGAAAGATGAAGCCAGGAAGGGGCCCCCCGTTTTCGCATTGTCTTCAAGACTCACCGATACAGTTGTCATATCCACTGGACTTCACCATATTCAAGCGCATGGCCCAGGATTGTACTATATGTTTCACAAGTCAGGACATCAGTTACTCGCCACCGTTCCTGCAGCTGCAACACGGAAGTCACACACCCAAGGAAGCCCACATCATTTTCCACACAGCAGCGGCCCTGTCGGATTGGCTTCACTTACAAGTTGGCTCGGGTGATGACCTCGTTTCTCATATTTGCACTCGGCAATTGTGGAAGAGTGGATATTCCGTACGGATATTGGGAGGTATGAACTACGATCCAAGCGATGATTGTAAGCCTTTGAACATTTTTATCGGTTCCAGCTGTACTGCCGTACGGAGTGATATAGATCAAGCTCCCAGGGAAACGAGCAGGCACAGCATTCAGTTTTCAACCACCCGCTGGGACGATGAAAATAGGGAGTTCGTGAGTCCTCCGTCCATTGTGAACGTTGACTGCAATACGGCATCGTTGTCTAGGTCGCCGAATGATCGTACGGTTTTTGCTCTGACTTGGCGATCTGACCCCCGATACGCTGGACTGGGATTGACTAATCCCAACGTCCGTTCAAACGAAGCAGTCATTGGTAACGTGTTCTTACGCGTCCCGTCCGTTACCGTATTCGGTGACGTCCTCACGACAACAGTTATGAACTTGTGCACAGTGAAGGAACTGACACGTCTCGCACCTTAGAAAAGGTAGTGAATCTGTCTATCGTCAGAGAAAAGTAGTGTTCGCGTTGATTCTAAACCTGAATACTGATACACCTTCAACAAAAACGTGTTGGTTCCGTACCAATGATTTCCTTGATCCTTTATTGGTTCGACACCACTAAACTCGTATCACATTCCAATACAATTAGCAGTGCATTGCACCAACGTTTTTTATTGTTGCAGTATACCACTTTAGTGGTACAGTACCGCTACTGTCATTATTGTATCGGTACTATTAAATTGCAATACTTTTCGTCTACTTAGAGTGGTACCGTACCAATGTTTTAATTTAGTGCACCAGTAAGCATGGAATCCGATAAATTCGTCGGAGTGTTATACTAATATCGTTGGATCCGCCAATCCCTTACCACGCAGTGCTGCCGCCTCCGCGTCCCTGCGCCACCGCCGCCGACCCGCCACCAACAATAAGTCTGTTTTCTTTGCGTCCACCGTCGCCGTGCCTCTCGGGCCCCATCACGCACCAGCACAAGTCCAAGTCGTCCGCCCCGCCGCCGCCGCTGTCGCGCCGCCCTACCATCAACCACCTCGAATCGTTGCTGGCCGCACGGTATTCATCCGTGGACAACGTGTTCGTCCCATACCAAGCAGCGAACTTGAACTGTGGCTTCTTAATCGCACTGAAATGGTTGAGGTGTGGTATCAGCGAAAGAAACGGAGGCTGCTATTATTCTACGGATGGCACATCTCAGAGATGTCCCTTTACATGGGTGTTTTGTTGTTCATGAGCACCGTTCTCACCCGTGCAAACCCGCGAACATATAAGCGACTTACCGGGAACGTGCGTTTATCAAGGGCAAGGTTATCGTTTAACCTGTCGTCCATGTTCCAGGAATTTTATCCTTCTTTTTTCAGGACGGCATTTCGGATGGAAATACTGGCGTTCTGCACTCTATGGAATACAACGTTTCAACGGCTTCAACGCTCCGTCGCCATGGGAAAACGGAGTGGACGTAGAACTATACCAGTTCTTGCTCGCCTCGCTATAACACTTCGCTTTCTTTCTGGAGCCAGCTATATTGATTTGATGATGATATACAAACTCTCGAAGGCCGCTTTGTATGGGTGTATAAAGGAGACTGTTTCGGGCATCGTCGATGTGATGCCTATCGAAGGACTACCAGGACGAATAGAAGAACTGAAGGATGTCGCTCTTGACTTCAAAGTATCTCGAGCAATGGTGAACCCACTTTCCGGTTGCGTGGGTAGTGTTGATGGTATTGCCTTCCGCATATCGAAGCCTCCCGATGATGAAGCTCCTGCTTCATTCTACAACCGGAAAGGGTTTTACGCCTTAACTGTACAAGCTATGGTCGATTCAAGATACCGCTTTCTTTCGTTTTCCGCCCGATGCGTCGGCTCTACGCATGACTCATTAGCGCACAGTGTGTCCGGCCTAGGAATGTATCTCGAAAATGAACAACTACCCAGCTCCTTCTGGGTGGCTGGGGACGAGGCTTATCGTTGTACCGAATTTCTCATTACGCCGTACCCCATGTCCCAGGCCGGCGATGAAGAAAAGAACTTCAATTTCTTCCTGTCCTCAATTCGTGTACATATCGAGCAGACCTTTGGCCAGTTGAAGGCTCGTTTTCGCATCCTGTCTTCAGAATTACCATTTGACATACGAATGAATGCAAAAGTGGACCGTGCCTGCATGAAACTTCACAACTTATGTATCGACGAAGATCGTTCTTGGACGAGAACTCCTTCAAAAGACTATGAAAAGGCCAACGACGACTCGAATGCATGGTACAAATCATTTACGGACCCTGAACACATGGAGTCGGGAGAGCGCGACCTATGCTCAGGAAACGTCATATCTAAGAAACGAGAAAAGTTGAAGGCCATGGTTACCGCATCGGGGTTCAAAAGGCCTGAACTCCGTGGAGTACCTCAATAACCTCCTAATTTCAACTGTGCATGGATTCCTCCATCTCGACTTGAAGCTTATTGTAGTGCGCCTGGGCCAGTTCGATCAACTGTGCGCTTCCCCTTGTTTTGACCTCAGATAAATCCCGTTCCGCTTTGATTAACATTTCCAATAGTTTGGAACGGGCATTGGCGCGACGAACCGTATCCGTTGTAGCTTCAGCAGTACCTTCCTTCTTGTGCTCCATTTCTTTAAGAGCAGAACTAAATGCCTCACGTGACTCCTTCACCTCGTCGGCGATGTTGGCAAAAGCGTTCGCCATGTCTGGATATTCCGAGTCTGCATTCTTCTTCTATCACTTCCGAGGTACAAACGGGCCTTCCCCTGCCGTGCTGGCAATACCCATTTCCTCCCCATCGAGAGTACCAAAAGCAGACCCTGCTATCCGCGGATTATTCAGAGCTCCTGAACCAGACGGGAATCCTTCGTCGAGTTCATCGTCATATTGTCCATGACCAATAGCCCGGGTGCACATGCGAATATATGACACATCTTCGCTACGAGTCCCAGCACGAGCAACTGTAAACATTATACATGAGCGTTGCGATGATGAAGATAAAGTGGAACCTCGATAAGTCAGGAATCGAGAAAAGCGGCCGGGATCGTTCTGGCCGGACTTGCGCCATCTTAATAGTGATTTTGTAGACTCTGCTCGTGCTTCACGAAATACATTGCGAAACTTCGCAGACGCCCGATATGCATTTGGTGCTCTGGAAAGATCGATGTCGTCCAAACGCCCACGGAGATCAAGTTCTGCTTTCACAGAGCGATCGTTGAATCTTTCTTCAACAATAGAACAATACGAGTCCCTTTGTACCCTGTTGTCCAATGCTGTCTTGTCGAACGTACGTTCAGTTGCGTCTGCGACAGAATTCATCACCCGCTCGTCATCTCTGAGAAGCACCATGAGCCTAGCGAATTCATTCATACCGAAATGTGTCTCATTCGCCCCGATTGCACCGTGCGTTTCCGGGGTTTCCCCCCCATCGCTTTCGGTGGACGTGGCCTGCTTCAGTTTTGTGCGCCATGACTTCGACTCCGCGTTTGGCAGTCGACTAAGGAGAACGTTCTGTGATGGAACCTGACGCAATACGGCAGGGTTCAGTTTGAATTCGCACTGAAACGCGGCGAATGACGGTAAATTCTGTTCTCCGACCTGAAATATGTCCGTCAGACGCTCATCCTGTGCGTGCCTGTGCCTGATACTAAGCATTAGGCGTGCCGGAAGACATTCCCGATTACCGCGATGAGGTAGGCTCCAAAATTTGGCAAAGTCCTGCAGAATAGTCTTCGTGCATTGGGATAAGAACGAGTATACAGACGTGTCTTCATCTCCATGTTGGGCTGCATCCAAATGTTCACCGTGTTTGCTTCGATATGTCCCTGTTGAGCAGACGTCGGGACCGATGTCACGACCAGGTGCAGGTTCAATTTCGTCTTCGATTACGTCCATTTCGTTGGACCGGTGGGTTAGGCCTGGCTGCCGACACAGTTAACTGTGTACAGGGTTGGGTACAGGGCAGCGGGGACCCGGAAGCGGGGCACAGACAAGACAACGACTTATCCGAGGGCGGCGGCGCAGCGACGCGGAGGCGGCACAGAGACGAGACCAACGATTCGAGGTGGTTGGTGGTGGGCCGGCGAGACAGCGGCGGCGGCGGGGCAGATGACTTAGACTTGGGCTGGTGGGTGGTGTGGGTAGAGAGGCACGGCGACGGCGGACGCAAAGAAAAGGAGTTGTTGTTGCTGGCGGGTCGGCGGCGTTGGCGGAGCGACGCGGAGGCGGCGAACGGAAGAGACCAACGTTTCGAGGTGGTTGGTGGTGAGGCTGTGTGACAACGGCGGCAGGGGACAGACGACTTGGACTTGGGCTGGTGGGTGGCGTGGGCCGAGCGGCACGGCGACGGCGGGCCCAAAGGAAAAGACTTTTTGTTCGTGGCGGGTGGGTGATGTTGGCGCAGCGACGCGGAGGCGGCGCGCGGACGAGAACAACGGGTTTGTTGGTGGTGGGGCGGTGTGCGGGCGGCGACAGGGGGCCGGACGACTTGGGCTTGGGCTGGTGCGTGGCGTGGGCCAAGCGGCACGGCAACACAGGACGCGAAGAAGGAAAACGTGTTCTAGGTGGCGGGTCGGTGGCGGTTGCTGGGGCGGCACGGACGGGAGGCAGAAGGGAACAACGTTTCTTGGTGATTGGTAGGGCGGTGGCGGGAATGGGGCGGGAAGGGGGCGGGAAAGGGGCGGGAAGGGGGCGGGAAGGGGGCGGGTGACTTTTTCTTGGGGTCGGTGGGGTGGTAGTGGCGGAGGTGGAGGGGTAGGGGGACAACTGTCGGTCGGTGCGCTGTGGTGGTGTGGGCGACGGGGACGGCGCGGCACGCCGAGGACTCTTCGGTGTGCGCGGGACGCGGCGAGAGGCGCGCGGGCCAGGGCGTGGGCCGCGGGGACGTGTGATGGGGGCATTGGGGCGCGCTTGGCCGAGGAGGCTGCCGGGAACAGTGGTCGAAAGCGGTAGGCGCACGCGGTAGGGTGTATTTTGGAGGGCGCGCGCCGCGGTGGTGACCCGGGACCACGAATGGAGGCAAAGAGTGGCGGGAGCACCCAATTCGGAGCAAAGGATAGGTTGCCTGTTGGACACGAAGCGCGCGGCCCGGTAGGGGTTGCAATCTGGAGGCACGGGGCACAGCCCCAATATGGGGGCCATTCGCGCATATGCGCGAATGGCCGTGGGCGCCCAGATCTGTCTACTGGGTATCCGGTTGCACTCGCGTGCATGGCCGTACGTTTTCTGGGATGCACGAAGAGTACCCAAATTTCTACGTTATGCGGCTCGTCGAATCTGTCGAAACGTTTCATATCTTTCAGTTTTGTTTTAGTTTTTGAATATCGCCGTGGTTTTCCACGGGAAATATCCCTCCGCAAATGAGTTATTATCCAACCAGAGTCCCCGCTTCAACTTTTACATCTACTTTTACGGCATACAGCGCGGAGCTCCTACCCAATCAGATCCCCGTCTGACCTGGGGCACCGAACCGCACTATTCGGGGACCGTGCACTTGGTGCACTTGGTACACTTGGTGCACTTGGGCACCCTTGTTTAGACAGGCCCTCAGGAGGGAATCAGTGTTTCGTTCCCGATCGGAACACTTTGGCTACCATCTATTGTTCTGTTCCAAAACAGAATATTTCTAATTGTATTCTCATAACAGCTGTTAGAGTCTAGACTCTAAACGGAAACTATTTCCGAGCTCTAATTGCTAGACCATCACTTACCACTATCGAATACCACCTTGCGAAGTTCCCCACCGCACCTACCATCCTTCCTACCCCCAGTGCAAATCCACCATGTCCACATGTCCACCTCAGGCAGCCCAATCGTACAATCTAGTAGTTTTGAAAAGAAAAAAGAAGAAAAAAGAAGTTTTACCTGGAGTTAGCAGAAAGATCTGTCAGAGAGGCCCATGCACAGCGCGATGCTGATGGTATACTGTATTCTAGAAAGGCAATGATTCGATGCGGTCCATCCCCCCTACTAAAA
>JAULBV010127774.1:0-23643 GCA_032358295.1 Pterothamnion heteromorphum | reverse complement strand
CTGAAAGTCTAGATTTATCATTCTACTATTGTCACAGGAACGTCATCTAAGCGAGTTTTTATGGCATCTTTATCATTATCTAGTACACCATCAAGAATCTTACGAATCTTTGTTATCTCTACTAATATTTCTGCTACTGTAACTTCTGTGGCGATTTCATATGTTTCACAACTCATATATTCTCCTTATGCAGTGCGAACTACTGGAGCATATGGTGCTAAGTGACGCAAGATAATTGAAGTCTGTGCATCTTGTGAATCTCTCATCACCTGTGTTTGGCGAAGATTACTGTTTTCAATTTGGAGATCTTGTATACGGAATGTAGTATTCTGATCAAGAATCTTCTGAGTTGATTCCAATTGTCCACGTAAGATTTCGCAACAACAAGCCTGTTGAGCAGCACTCATTGCAGCTAGTGATGTTTTAATATCATTAGCAGATTCTAACTGAGTCATATTAGTTTGATTGAAACCATTCTGCGTAATCGCACCCAATTGATTAAATGAGTTAAGATTCTGGATGATACCCTGAGTGTTGTTAGCAACAATCTGATTACCTAATCCATTAACACTCTGTAGAGTTTGTAGATTACTTCCAGCGATTGCTGTAGATAAAGCACCAGTTTGCTGTAAAGCAGTTATTGCATTAGAATTAGCAGCTTGTACAGCAACTAATTTAGCATCAGCAATCTCTTCCATCAATTCGCCATAACCTAGTGCTACTGCACCATCACCATTGCGGTTGTTATTACCAAACAATCCACCATTACCATTGATCATTGATCCCAAGACCAATCCACCAATACCACCCAATGCAACTCCACCAAGTCCCATTGCACTTCCAAAACCTGTTCCAGTTTCCATATATTATACCTATTTTTATTATAAATCACTAACTCAGTGATCTATTAAACAGTATAGGCTTTTACTAATAATCAAATTTTATGCATTTAGTAATTTATTTTGAGTATAACTTTGCTATATTTTTATCAATATGAGAGGAATCAATGGATATAAAAACTAGAAAAACTAAAATGTCATGTTCAATTTCTAAATCTGATAAGAAATGGATAGAAAGTATAGCATCACAAAAGAATGCAACTATATCATCTGTAGTAAGTTGTATGATAAAACACTGCAAAGATGAATTTATGAGCTTGACAAGTGGGAAATAATTTACTATATTAGTAAAAAAGGAGATAAGTATGACCGTTTATCAAGCAATTACATCATGTTTTCACTGGATTGGTTCACTACCTTGGTGGAGTATTCCAGTAGGTATTGTATTATTGATAGTATATACCTTAGTAAATGAACATTGTTAAGGTAGTGATAGAACTTGCTTTCTATTAGTTCGTGTAGTAACAAAACTTACATGAATCCATGAATAGTTTTTTTCATTAATCAATTGATCGAAAGTAAGATGATTCTGTATATATTCAAATAACTTTTTGTTATCTGATACAGTAGATAGATCTATAGCAGTACCATCACAATGCTGACTATTTGGAGCACCGCCAATGGCTTTATTATGTTCTAGTGTACGGAAACCACTATTAATAGTTATTGGCTTCTTATACCATTCTCTGAGGGGATTAAGTAGATGTATAATAATATCTTGAAGTGCATCAATTTGATCCCATGTCATATCAGGAACTATACCAACTTCTTTAGGTGTGAAATAAACTTTCATTTAGCTTCCAATGTTAAACTTTCTAATTCTTTATTATTAGTATATGGTTCTGGTAATATTGTATCGAAATCATAATAATGACTTCTACCAAATTTACCAACCATTTCACAGGCTATAGAAGCGAGTGTAGTGCTTATTTCTTCTGATATAGCCATGCCTTGCTTTAAGAATAGATCATTTGCTAGATCGAAGCTAATCCACCCAGAAAATGAACAATCATGACCAAGTACACATGCAGTATATAATGGATTACCCCATTTAGGTACTAGATAATTAATTATATCACTACCACTACGAAGATCAGTTATCCATCCCTTTTTTAAATGTAAATGATATACACCTTCATCAGTTATGAATTTACAATTGAAATCACTACCTAACTTAAATAACTTATCATCAATTGGAGTCAATTCAATTTCATTTAATGGTTTGATTTCAATTAATTTCATTTTTTCTTCATGGGTTGAACATCTTCAATTGCATGATATGAACCAATTTGACCAGTTTTACGAGGTAATAGTTTATCTTCTATCATATATTGTGCTTCGGATGCTACTTTTTTAGCTGGATTTATTTTAATACCACCTAATGCTGACATCATAGACATAGCATTATTCTGTTTATATTCATCCAAACTATCAGCAGGTATACTCTCTCGATCATTCATATATCGTTGATTCATCTGAGCAGTACGTTCAGCATCACTTAATATTTCTGGTAATCTACGATCAGTTCCAGTTAATTCACCCATTGTTTCGGTTAAATTACCTAGAAATTTACGTAATGTACCGGGAGGAGCTTGCTCACTATTTAAATAGTTTGCTAATGCTTCTGTCATTGTATTATATTCTGGTGTTTGTCTTAGTTCACTTGGCATAATTTACTTCTTCATTAAAAATAATATCTGTTTTATATCCGTTCTACTTTCTCTTACATCTACTTTAATATCACTTAAATTAGTTTCTACATTATTTAACTTATCTTCTACTTTATCAATTCTTACATTCGTAGCAGTTATTGCTGAGTCTACATCATATGATGAACTATAAGCACTGTTTGCTTTAGTTTCTTTACCATATACTGCTACTCCACCACTAACTCCACCACCTGTAAGTAGTACAGTTAATATATATGGTAAAATCTTCTTGAATTTACTATATATACCTGATTCTATTTCTTCTACTATCTTTTGCTCAGTCTTATTCATTATTAATTCCCATCAATGCTCATACATTAGTAGTGGTTATTTAATATGATCAGCACTTCTACATGCAGATGCGAATTTTGCTTTAATTTCTGATGTAATATCACTATCTTCAGTCATATTTTCAATCAATAAAGCAGCCTCTTTAAGACATCCACTAGCTAACGCCAATAATATTGAAGAGAAATTGGATAATTGTTCCAATGCTTTTCCAGTAGATGGGCGAGATATCATATACTCACGCCATAATGCAACAATTTCCACACCTAATTCCATATTTCTATGAATCATATCATTAACAGTTATTATTAAACCATCTCTATTACGATTCTTATCACATTCATTCATTGCAGAATATAATGATATTGGACTACCAAATATATCAACTATTGTTGGATCTTGTGGTGGAACAATAAATGCAGTTCCGAATACTATGTTGTTATCAATTTTAAAAACCATTATTTCCTCTTATGCTGTTGCACTCATTAACGCAATTGCTACTTTATTTAAAACATATCCAGTTCCACTGGCAGTAAAGTTACTCCAGTTAGCACCACTTGATGATGTACGAATCTGTACTGAATATCTTAAATTACTTAAATTAAATCCAGTTGATGCTTTATTCATTGAAATTAACACCATACCACGAGAAACAATTCCAATCCAATATTCAGTATTTCTTTCAATTGTTAAATCTTGACCAGCTTCAGCAATCATATCAAATACAATACTACCAGTAGTAGTTATGCCACGAGTCCATGCTGTCTGTCCTTTAAGTGTTCCATCTGCTTTAAACAAACCAATTCTAATAGCACCAAAATTACCAGCACCATATGCAGTATCACCAGCATTAATAAGTGATACATATACTTTAACCTTATTAATTGTTCCACGACCAAGTGTAGTTACTTTATAATAACTATCAGTAGTATTCTGTGAATTTCCTGTACCCCATGCTCCACCAGCCATATTAGAATCCCAACATGAACCAGTATATTCAAATGTACCATTCTCAGCCATCAAACCAGATGTCATAATAAGCGGATCACTTAAATCATCTTCAATTGCATCAAGTACCAATGTATGTGTATTTTCATCAACAGTAATAGTTAATGGAGAACCAGTTGCAACTTTCAATTTATCAAATAAATATCCAGCGGTTGGATCATTTGAGTTAACTTTAACATACTGATCAGTTGATGAACCTCCACCAGTTGATGCGATAACTAAAGTATTATTACTTTCAGTAATAGTTACATTAGTACCAGCAACTAATTTATCTTTAAGATGTAAAGGAACATCACTTCCTTTGATAGAAATCTTACCGGGATTTGATAAGTTGATATGCTGAGTATTCTCATATCCAGTTGTATCAAAATAAGTTGAATATCTTACATCAGCATCAATATTTACAGTTTGTTCATTTCTTAAATAACCATAAGTAGTACAATCAATGATACCACCACGAATAGTAACATCACCAGTAACACCAACACCATATACAATGCCATTAACATTAGCATTATCAACATTAACCGTAGTTCTACCAGTATTTACACGAGTACAAAGATACATTGCAGGTGCTTTAACAACACCAAGATTAGCATTTATAGTAGCTGATGTATTTCCCCAAACAACTGCACCATATTCAATAGCCATTCCACCATATTCAACATTAATATGATCAACATTGAAATTAACTATCTTAGGCAATGAACCACTTGATACTTCTGCCAATAATCCAGTTAATGGATTTTCAGAACGAGCATATGTTGCGACTAATTTTTTAACATTAAATGTTGTAGTTGATGTTCCATCATATTCACCACTTATTGTTTCCGATTCAGCAGAATATAAACCATATGATGACTCACCTGATAAATAACATTCATTTATATTTACAGTGGTATTATAATTACTTGTTCCACCATATACATAAAATGTACCAGAAAATAATTTATTAACAGTAAATATACCACCATTGCACATAGATGGAGTAGTTGATTGACCGAAGTTAATAGTTGCTAATGGAGCATATACTGATATACTTGGTGCAAATTGGAATCCAGTTTCGATAAATGTAGATTCATCTTCACAAACTACTGTCCAAAAATCAGTATTACCTTCATTTACCTGATTTACTTTTGCTTTAGTTGATGCAGCAGTTAATGTCAACATCGGTTGAGTAGACGATGCACCACTATTAGCATCATTACCATTATTACTTACATATACACAACGCTTACCATTAAATGATCCACCACCATTACCACTATCATTAATTGTAGTATTATGACCACTGAATGTAGCAGATACATTAGAATTATCTTTAAGGAATTTTCTTACTAGGAAATAATCACCAGCATTACAATTAAATACTTTAGCGAATGCAAATGATTCATATATCCCAGCGGAGGTGGTATATATTTCATATCCCTCATACAATAATCCATTTGAATTATAGTGACCGAGGCTTAAATATGATGGATTACTTGCAGTTGTATGAACAATGCTTCCTAAGAATGTAACATTAGAGAATTCACCTGAGTAAGATCCACCGTTATTAATTAAACGAATCCATAACTGATCACCAGCAACACATTCAACCCAATCATCAAATTCAATTGGTACATAAGTAGCAGATGAAGTTTGCATATAACTTACAGCAGTATCAGTTCCATTATGACGAAGCATAACTGAGAAACTTGCTGAACTGCTTGTTTTTAATTGTGATGAGAATCTATAATGATAACGTCCAGAAAGTGTTATAGTTGCAAATCCAGTATTCATTAATCCAGATTCTTCAAAGAATCCAATTGCACCATTAGTTGCACCAAATGTTGCATGTGAATTAAATCCACCAAAATCAGTTACAAAACTTGTTTCTTGTAAAGTTCCGCTTACATTAACTTGCCATTTACCCGCAGTTACTAATGCTTTATTACTATTCCAATTACCAAACTGATGACTCCAAGCAATATCATTACCACCAGCTAATGCATATACAGTACCTGAGAATGCATCAACAGGAACTAATGCAGGAGTTGGCCCTATTGGGCCTTGTGCTCCATCAGCACCCGTTTCACCTACTGGGCCTTGATCACCAGTATCACCTTTCTCACCTTTCTCACCCGGAGCACCTTTAAGTACAAATAATGACCATTGAGTTGGATTACTTTGTGGCAATACACCTATTGTAGAAGTAGTATTACTATAATATGAATTTCCATCAGTTGATAAAACTACATCATGTTCTAAATATTGAGTAGTATCTGACCAATTACCAAGATAATTAATACCAGCTATACCAGTATCACCTTTATCTCCTTTATCTCCTTTCTCACCTTGTTCACCCTGATCACCTTGTGGGCCATCAGCACCATTGCTACCAGTATCTCCACGATCACCTTTAGCACCAGTTGCTCCAGTTTCACCATCAGTACCAGCTATACCAGTATCACCCTTATCACCTTTAGCACCAGTGGCACCCGTTGCTCCAGTGTCACCTTTATCTCCCTTCTCACCTTGTGGGCCTACAGCACCACCAGAACCTGCACCAACACCTTGTACAGCATTAGTTGTAGTTACTACTCTACCAGTTGGATCAGTTAATACAATTTTGTAAGTCTTAGAATCATCAAGATATAATCCCATGCCATCTGGTTCACCACGAGAATTTAAAACTAGTGGATTATCATATTCAGTAGTTCCTGCTGGATCTTTAAATATTGGTGAAGGTTGATTAGTTGATGAATCATAACTATATAATTTATAACCAACGCCTGAAAAACCATTATCATCATGATAATGTGGTTTGATAAATGGTAATGTTGAAAAAGCCATTATTAAATTCCCTCATAGATGCTAAAATTAACATCATAATAAAATGTCTGTGGAGTATTTGTGGTTATATTACTCGTATCTTGATTAGATTTTGGTTCACATCTAATTATATTTGCAGCATCACTCCACACAAATGTTGAACTACTTTGCGTATTTGCCAACTGAGTTGGATTTGTATTGCACATACTTCCAACTAAATTAGTGTAATATGTAGATGATGTAGCTGGTATAGTAACCGTTGTATATGGATCGTATGATGTTACTCTGAACCCTTCGGTTGTAGCACTTGTTAAATAAACAGTCTTAATATTTACATCACATATACTAAACTTCTGAGTATTTCCAGTCAATACAAATACACCTTCATTCTTAGTGAGTGTATAATTAATTGTTTTTTTGAATACTTTACCAGTTGATGGTACTAACACACCAGATGTTTCATCATCAGCACGTAAGTAATTACCAGTATATGTTCCATACCCAGCAGCACTAGAATATCTATTTATTACACCAGATGTTGTTGGTAGTCTGTTAGTAGTTGTTGATCCAACACCATTTACATATGCTGACAATACATTGTTTTTAACAACAAATTTATGTCTATATGCGGTAGCAAATGGAATTACTGGATCATAATTGTACCAGCTACAATCAGGTGAAAGTAAATCATTTATTCTTAGATTACGATCATCACTTGTAGCAACTGGAATATGACCACCAAATGTATTATCACAGATATGAACACCATTAATTATAGTATTTGCCATATTTGATTGCATATATACACAACCAACATAATCATTACCAGCATCATTAGTTAATGAATTATTATTAAATATAATATTTTCTAACTCAGCTAATGTTCTACCAGATTTAACAGAATAATCACCCATTAATCTAACTTGTGATGAATTAAAACTATTACCTAATACAATACCAGCAACTTTAGAAGATGAAAATGATGTGAATGAACGAATACCATATTGTTGATTATTTGTGAATGCATAATCTTCACCAGTAATATTAACATCATTACCAAAGAAACAATTATTATATCTCTGATAATAAGCATCACATTTGTATGCATTAACTGCTTTCATTTTAGAATTGATAACAACTGAATCAAATATGACATCACCGCTACCATCGGTAGTATGAATATCAACTAAATAATCATAAGTTGGAGTACCGAAATTATGATTGATTGACATATCAACTACTTTTAATAGATCAGTTCCATTAAGAGTTTGAATAGTTATTGGGCCTTCAACATTATATTTAAATCCACCACCATCAAGTTTAACTCTACTTACTTTAGCTGAGTTCATTGCGTTAGTTAATGGAATTTTATTAGTTGATTTAAGTGGAGTAGCACCAAACCAGAAAGGTGAAATAGATGTATTATGCAATACACCAACAGAACCACCTAACATATTGAATACAGCAGTACCAGTTGAATTATCTACGGAAATGTTGGTTAAGTAACCACCTGTTCCGATTGCAATTTCACTATCAAAGTGAATAATGTTTGGATAATCACCTTGTTCACCATCCATAGTTGAATAAATACCATGTAGATAGTTACCCATATAAGGAACTGTGATTATTTGTTGACCTTGTGATGCAGTTATTGCATCTTTAAGTGCTTGTGATTGATCATTACCAGTTAAATGACCCCATCCAAACCATGATGCACGAAGTGGTACATTTGGCCCAAATGAATATAATCCACCAGTAGATGAGAATACATAAGATTCTTCATCAACATCAATAGCATGTTCTGAACTAATTGATCCACCACTTATTTCTAATGTGAATCCAGTTCCAAAATGAATAGGTGCTTTCCAAACGAAATCACCGCTAGAACTTTGAATACCAGTATAATCATATACTTCACATCTAATTCCATTCTCTGTGGCAGATGTGATATTATTAATTAAATATCTATTGTTAAACCATTGTGGACGAGTAAATTCCATCGATCCAGCATTAATAACTAACGTATCAGCTTCACCAATGATAGATGAATTACTTTCAATTTTAGTTTTATTAGTTATTGTAACAGTAATAGGAGTAGTTAATGATTCCATTACAACTTCTTGTCCGATACGATAAGGAATTGGTGATGTAACACCACTGATCGGATTATACATTGATTTATCAAATGATATATTACCAGATAATTTGTAGTGATCTTTTCCACCGCTTGGAAAAGCGATTACTTTAGGTTTATCGAACTTAGCATATTCACCTGCATAAATGTTAGCATTGATGAATCCACCAATACAATCAGCAGTACCATTAGGAACTGCGCCCCAACGTCTTACATCAAGTTCTTCACCAAATTGCTGAACATATCTACCACTGACACCAGTAGCGGTGTCGTTGCCTCGTATGTAAGCACCACCATCATCAGTTTTTGTGCTGTTTGCTTCATAATTAAAGAATAAAAAGTCACCGCAATCTCCTGCTGTGTAATAACCTGAACATATAACAGCATCAGCACTACCACTTGATAGCTGACGAAGTTCTGCTATATTTTTAACAATTAATAGAATACCCGATCCAGCACCTAGAGCAGCTTTTGAAGCAGTTCCTATATCATTAATATCCCACATATCACGATAGACATAAGTAGGGTCTGGTAATGTTGGTAATATTTCTTGAAGTGCTTGTACTTTGGCTTTATAATAGCCGTCTGATAACCATAGTGGAGGAAGATAACCTTCGATATCAGTAGAAATTTCAGTGCCTAGAGATGTAAGTAATGACTTATCAGTGTAGACAGCTTTTGGATTGGATGTAGTTGAATCAAAGAATTGGACACGACCATTTACCAGCGGTAAGCCTTGTTCATCCAATATACGTATGCGCCAACCACTAAGTAATGTAGCCATTATAACCTCATATTGTAGTAGTGTTGTTTATTTTTTCAAGGAATTCAGTGAATCCATTGGACTCATCTCTTCTTTATCACTCATTTCATCACTATTACTTTCTATTATTTTCTTAGATAATGGTGATAATAGTGATATTGTATCACCGCTTGGTTTATTCTTATCAGCAACTCTTAATGCATCAAGATCAGTAACTATAATTTCAATATCTTTTCTAGCTTGTGGATTACTTATCATAGTTTCTTTAAGATGTTCCACATAATCATTTAATATTTTGTAATAGTTATCTAATTCATTCATTGGTTTAGCAATAGATATTTTTTTACTAGCCATTATTGCCATTGGTGAGCATTCTTCTTCATTCATCATATCGTTCATTATTTTGTACCTTTATTTGATAATATTCTCATTGGAGACATT
Source organism: Pterothamnion heteromorphum (assembly GCA_032358295.1). Lineage (NCBI taxonomy): Eukaryota > Rhodophyta > Florideophyceae > Ceramiales > Ceramiaceae > Pterothamnion > Pterothamnion heteromorphum. The sequence continues at coordinate 13,587 of JAULBV010127774.1, read as the reverse complement.
TGATCTTGTGTTGCTATAACTTGAGCAGGTGGAGTAATCGTTGTTATTCCTTTTTGTGCAAGCATGGCACGTTCTGGACTAATGTTTGGTATCATAGTACCGAATCCAAGTGGATTTACATCAGTTATTTTAGTTGGTTTAATTGGATTCTTACCATATTCTACACCAGTAACATATTTATTATATGCTGGAAATATATCACCTTGCGGTTGTGCTGATTTCATTTTATTAAATAGATTAGTGGCTTCAGAAGGAAATCCATAAGTTGAAAATTCTTCACCTGCTTTACGTACAGTAGATGCACCTTTATTAACTACATCGTTCACACTTTGCATAATTAAATTAGCTAATGCTGGATCTTGTAATTGAACTATTTGTGCTTCTGCAATAATACGATCAGCAGGTACATTACCTTTGAATCTATCAGTTAGATCATTCAATGAAGCCATTGTATCATCAAGTAACTTAGTTTTAATATCCAATTCTGCTTTTGACATTGGATTAACTCTATCTCGTCTAGCATTATTTAATATGGTTTCATATGCTTTTTTTATTGGTTCTTTATTAGCTTTAGTCCAAAATGCAGGTTGTGTAAGATTTAATTCACCAGCATTAAGTCTACCAGTTAAATCACGCAATGTTCCCATTTGTTCAACTGAACCTTGTTCTAATTTCTTTAAAGTTCCTTTAGTACTAACTCCTAATTTAGACATTACATATTCAACTTGATCAGGAGTAAAGTTACTATATTTACTTTGTATATATTTTACTACACCATTTCTAATACTATCAGCAGCTTTACCAAATGCACCACCTACAACCATAGGCATTAATAATGTAGCAACTGCATCAGCTTCGCTTATATTATCACCACTAAGAGCATTAAATGTTAATGCACCACCACCCATACCAGCACCACTTATTACACCTTTAGTAGCCATAGAACTTAATGGAGCCATTCCACCAGTAGCCATACCACCTAATATACTAGGTACAAGAGTTGGATCGGTTGCTACATTACCAATGAATCCACGTTGACCAGATCGAGTAGCCATATCAGTATCACTAACACCAGACATAAGGAATCGACCGGGAAGTGATGATATATCTTTCATTGCAGTACCAAGTGTAAAATCACCAGTACGTAAATTACTTTCGGTTGAATATGGCGCAATTTGTGATGCCCAATAAGCATATTCTGGTGATGCTAATCCACTATTGATAGCCTGTGAAGTTAATTCTTCTGGACTCATCATTGGTAAAACTGGTTTTTTCTGAATATTTATAAATGGATCAGTAGTATCTGCATATGTTGGTTTAGGCATAGTTAATGTACCTGTAAAATCTTTTGGATCTACAAATTCACCAGCCTTATATTCTTTAACTACATCATCAAAATTACCATCAGTAACAGCAAATGCACCATCCATTGCTTCGGATTCGCTATCTGCTTCAATATAATCAATAACATTTCCATCTTTAATTATTTTATAACGCATTATTATTTACCTTTTGGAACCCAAGCACCATTCTTTCTAATATAATTACCTTTAACAGTACCTTCTTTAATTGTAGGAACTTCTGGCTTTTTAATATCAGTTGTTGATGCAGATGGTGTTGTACCTGATACTGGACTTGGTGATATATAATATTTACTAATTCTATTTTTAACTTTACCAGCATCTAATTTATCTAATAAAGAAACCACTTGATCTATATTATTAACTCTTGAATTTGTTAGTTTATCATAAGCAGCAGAACCGAGTTGAATAGCTAATGTTTTATAATCAGTAGTTAATAATCCACCCATTCCAACTTTATCAAGAACAGTTTTTAATCCCTGTTGATTTCCATCTCGCACTGAACTCTTAGCCAATTCAATATCACCTTCATTGACAGCTTCTGGTCTAAGTGCATATAAAAAGTTTGCAATAGCAGCACCTATAGCATTTGATTTTACTGCACTATTAGCTGAATCATATGCATTTTTAGCCTTAGTATATAACTGTAATGCAGCAGGTATTGGTTGTGTTGATGAATCATTAACTAATTTATCGACAGCTTTATCTACATCAACAACAGCTTTAGGAGTTAATGCCTTTTCTTTATTATCAATTGCTTCGATTACTATCTTACGATCACCCTGCACAATAATATCAGAACCAAAATCTGTTTCTATTTTCTTTAATTCTGCTAATGCAGTAGCATTATTTCCACCAGATGGTTTTATGTCATTAATCTTAGTAACATAATCAGCAAGAGTTAATGCTTTTTCTGTAACAGGTGGTGGTGTAAGTGTTGAACCATCAGGAGCAACTTCATCTTTAACAACTGGTTCTTTAGGTGCAGGTAATCCCATAAGTATAGCACCACGTGGATATTTACCAAGTTCATCTTTAACATTATTAGCTTGTGAAATAAATGCTAATTTTTGATTTGCATCTTGTGTTTGACCAGCCATATAAGTTAATGATCTAAATTGTTTAACAAGATCATCAATATATTCATCAGTACCCGGAACAAACTGAGATTTCTGTTTATTTATATTAGCTTCCTGAATATCTTGTGCTTGCTGAGTCTTAATCATATTATAAGCAAGATCTGGTTCAATACCTGCAATAGATTTACCAGCAGTACCCAAATTAGTATCACCAGTAGCAAACTGTTGACCAAGTGTTTTACGTAATTGTTCTTTTCTTAAATTTTCAGCATCAATTATTGCTTGTTCTTTTTGTTTCTGTTGAGAAGCAATATATGTTTTAGCCATATCAGTAAGTGGTGTACCCTGATAATAATTTGGAGTGTATTTACCACTCATGATTGCAAGAGGTGTCATTTCATCCATTATGGATTCCCCATTTGATTATAAAGTGAAGTGTTAAATCCCTGTGCTGTTAAAGGTACATTATTTGTTGGAATATAACTTTGCTGATATAATGTTGGTGTAGTAGTTGGCGCAGGAGTTGCTGTAGGTGTAGTTAATCCCATTGCATATGCTTGACCAACATCACCAACAACATTGCTAATTCCTTGTCCAACACCTGCCATTCCTAACCAAGGTGAAGCATTACTTGCTCCAGTAGCAGAACCTTGTGTAGTATTAGCAGATATTACTTGACCAGTTACTGTATCGATACCACCTTCTACTCTACCTTTAGCACGTTCACCAACACCAACCATATTACCAACATCACCAACTTTATTACGTAGTGTTTGATTATATTGTTGTAATCTATTTAAATAATCTTGATAATCTCTAGCTGAATTCTTATCAAATGTTCCTTCCTGACGTGTATAAGCAGCACCATATTCTTGTGAACCTAAATCTTGACCATATTTCATTAATGCTTTCTGTTGAGCACCACTAAATAATTGTCCTCTAGCACCTGCACCAGTATCTAATGCTTTTTGACCCTGTGATAATCTAAATGCATATCCCGGATCTTTAGTAACATCAACAGTATTTGGATCAAATTTTAATTCTCCAGTATAATCACCATATGGTTTATATAGTTCACCAGATTTAATTAATTTATCCATATCACTTAGATAATTAGTACCAACATCAATTGCTGGTTGTTCTAATTCCATCTTCTTTTTAAATTGTTCTTCTGCATATTTACGGTTTGCTTCAGCGGTAGCTGCCTGTGCAGCAGCCATTTCTTGTGCAGATTTATATTGACCATATGCTTGAATGCCACTTCCAATAAGTGATGCACCTCCCATAACTCCTAATGCTAATAATGGTAATGCCATAATTATTTATTCTCCGATGAACTAACTGCAATATATGTAGCAGATATTAAAATTGGTGCTGTTGATGTTAAATTTATATTCAATGTTTTATCCGTTAAAATTACACCACTATCTACTATATTTCCCGATAATAATACAGGAACTGATACCTTCGGTGTAACTGGTATCCCCATTATAGTAGTGTTGGTATATGTACCTGCATTTATGGAACCGTTTATCACTATAATATTACCAGTTCGTACTGCAATATATGAACCAACTATAGCATCACCTAATGTAAATGATCCATTTTTAACTTCTTGTGATTTAGTTATCCATGTTGAAATAGATGACAACCATTTATTCCAAATAGGTGTCATCTTATTTTGTGATTCAAAGAATGGTGCTGATAATGGTACTTCACCAACTGTCACCGTTACTGGTGTATTATTAGTTAAAACTGCCATTATATACCAGCCACAGATTTTTCAGTTTCTAATTCACATCCAAGTATTACCCATCTTACTGGATCACTACAATAAAGTTCATATACTCTATCTCTAGCCATACCATGACGTGACCATTTCATTCTAGTTTTATATTTACCAAGAGCACCAGCATCTTTCCACAATTCTGCTGACCATGTTCTTCCTCCATCAGAGGAATATCTTAACATTGCTTGTGGATTTTTACCTTGTCCAGTTACTAATCCCATACCAGTTTCCATATCAATAGCAATAGATTGATATCTAATCATTGATAATCCATCATGCATATGTGGTGATCTACGTACTCTAACAATTTGTGTACCATCTTCATCCATATAATCACTAGATAAATGATATAATTTTGTACCAGTTGCATCACCTACATATAATTTATCATATGCATATGCACCCTGTGTAATTCTCCACTTATTAAATACATCTAATGATGGATCACGAGTTGCAGGTTGAAACCATGACTGTGATTCTAAACAATAACAATAAGTTTTATTATCTTTTAACCATGTGATACACCAATAAGTATTACCTTCTAAAGTATATGCAAATGAAACAGCATCACCAAATGATGAATAACCTGTCCATTCTTCTTCCAATGCATCGGTTGATATTGATGCAACTGAATAACCACTACTCATATATGCTTTACGAGTACCCATTGCTCCAGAACCTAAAAAGAATACTATATCACCAATCTCTGATATTGAATAAGGTGATGCACTTCCAATGTTACCAGCAGAACCACTCATCTTAGCAAATGGTAGGTCAGGAGATGATGTTCCTTGATATACTTCATATGATCTGATACCAAACACCCATAGATCATTACCGACTCTCTTAACGGCTTGTACGGGGTCAGCAAAACCTTCAGCGGATGCATAACTTAAAGCATCCCAGTTATCTTTATCATTTTTATATTGATTCGACCAGAAGAAAGTATTATTTTCTATACCATCTTTACGACCTGCACATATTGTGTAACCATTAAGGAATGTAACAGATGTTGCTTCAAGTGGTGCATCAGTACCAAATGAATTCATAACTGATGTTTTAAAATCAATATGATATAAAGTTGTATTATCAGATATAACTATACCGAATCCATCATCAGCCATAGTTACTGTACCATTTAAATATGATACTACTCCTATCTTTCTTATATTATGAATTCCTTCATTATCAGCAGGAAATACTTCAAACACAGATTCTGATGCACATACTACTAATGTTCCAGCAGTTGATCCATAAAATCCAGTTGATGTATATAACATACCACGAATTGAACCAAGATTCTCAGTTGGTAATTCATCATATAGTACTTCATCCATTCTAAATTGTATATGTTTGTATCCCGGAGTTGGATATAATGCATATCTAGTTTTTGCTGATGCGCTGTTGATAGGTGTTGGTATCCAGTTAATAGATAACTGACAATCAATTGGCATCGACTTAGTTGAATAACTTGGGCCTACAAATTGAGGAAATTGAGTTTTAATTATAGCCATTGATTAACCTACGGCATCATTATATATGTTATAGTGACCACCAACATAACCCGGAGCAGAAACATCAGCCATAATGTCTTGGGTTTGACGATGTGATCGCTTAAATTTTGCTAATATTTCTGTAAATCTGAATAAGCATTGTTGGCTCATATCTAGATAACCATTAAAAGCAGCTAGATCACTTGCTAATCTCCATTTCAACGCTTCTTTCATTCCTTGTGGATAATTATCAGTATTAGTATTAAAGTTTACGTTGCGATATCCCGGTTGTTTCATTATAATTTGTGCAGATGAAACAGTTTCACTAACATATAGAGTTGGATATGGATCACGAGCAGATTCATAATACCAGCCATTAAAAGTTTGTTGCGATGTATAAAATTGATTATTAGTATATTCATTTAACTGTTGATAACCACCAGTTCCAGTTACACTTATTACATTATCAATAACATCAGGTGGATCAATAACTAGATCAATTAAATAATCATCTGATTCAGCAGTTTTCTTAAATGTACCACCCATAGCAGTACCATTAACAGTGGAAGCGATTTGGAAAGAAGTTAAGGAAGTAATTGCAGTTACTGTATGAACACCATCGAAAAGGTTGCTTCCTTTAATTGTGATAGATGTTCCTAATGGAAGTCCATGATTACCAGCAGTGGTAATAGTTGCAGTAGGTGAGGTAGAAGTTATATATGTAATTACACGAGTTAAATCATTAGCAATAACTATTGATCCATCTTGTTTTGGAGTAATTATACGAGTAATCGTACCAGCTTTCCACATTGGATCAAGTCCAAAGTTATCTAGTATTCCATTTAACATATCAAGGGCATCAGATGCTTCAGTTGAATCAGGAGTATCACCTACACCTTTAACTCCACTTACACGAAATGATGATTCAATTAGTTGTCTTATTGTGTACATTTACTTTCCTCGATATTTTTTTCTTTATAATATTATCATTAGATTTAATTATATTCTCACACTCAATTGATTTTAAATACTCTAGGTCATAGAGTTTAGAATGAATTTGTGAATATAAATAAGTCATATTAAAAAATTTTGCTATATTATGCTTATGGTTGAATTAAAATGGGTTAAATTAAAACTTTGGAATACAAGGTACTCAGTATCTAATACTGGTGAATTACGGAACAATTCTACTGGACTTATACTTAAACAATGTATTAGTCGATGTGGATATAAACATTTAACAGTACCTGATATGGTAACTAAAAAAGAAATTAATGTGGATATGCATCGTTGTGTAGCATTACACCATTTAGAATATATCGATGATAATTTACAGGTAAACCATATAGATGGTAATAAAACTAACAATAATGTAGAAAATTTAGAGTGGTTAACTGCATCTGAAAACAAAAGACATTCAGTTAGAATAGGGTTATGTGATAATGCAATTAAAAAACAAAAAATAAGAATGATAGGTAGGTGGACTGGCATTAAAAGTCCAAACGCAAAAATGACAGATGAATTAGTAATTAATCTACGAAACGACTTCATTAATGGTAAGTCACAAAAAGAATTAAGAGAGCAATATAATTTAAGCAAGAGTAATGTATCCAAAATAATTCTACGACAGATATGGAATCATATTTAAAAGAATAGACCCTTATTTATTCGGGTCTATTCTCATTAAATAATTAGTTTAGTTCAACGGTGTTTCTACCGAAATTATCCAGCTCTTCATAACAGGAGTGTAAACACTCAAGGTATCGAAACGGTTAGGAAGTGTATCACCAGACGTATCATAAGAGCGAATGAAACGGATAGCCATTCCATCAACAGTAATACGATCACTCATTTCAACACCCTTTTCTGGCATGATCAAGTCAACAGATGTCAACACGATTGCTTCCTTGTGGAAAACAACTGAGCAAAGATACTGAGTACCAGCAACACCAAGAACAGTAACAGTTGATCCATTAGCTGGGACAGCAGATGCGTTAGCACGAGCATAAGCAGCACGTAGAGCAGGAGTGTTAGTAGCTCCATCAGCAGGGTAGATTGGATCTATAGTACATACCAAACCAGCCTTTCCTAAAACCTTACGTTGTAGCTTGTTAGCGTACAATTGTTTAGTTTCTGGATTAACAAAGTTTACAGTGAACTGTAGAGTATCACCAACTGCAACAGCAGCAGCACCAGCACCAGCGATAGTGATTGTTGAATCACCAGCAGTATAAGCAGCACCAACAGTAACAACACCACCACCACCACCGTTAGTACGGACGTATGTTAGATCGGAAGTACCGAAAGTTAATCCAGCCATAGAAGTTACTTCACCAGCTTTAATAGCCTTGTCAATTTCAGCAGAGGAGTTGAACAACACCTTCACTTCATTAGCAATAGCAGATTCAACATCAGAACCAATAACAGCAAGTCTATCATTCTGACCCTTTGGTGCCAAGAATTTGTTAAGTATTGATTTAGCATCAAGGAAATTCTTTAAGGTTGGAGTAGCAGGAGTGACGATAGTGTAGCCAGAATTTAGAGCAGCGATCTGAAGACCTTCAGCATCTTTATTAGAAGCAAGAGCAGAACCAGCAGGTACGATAAATCTTTCAGAATACAAACGTGTGTTATTATCGATGTCGATAGTTAATTCACGTGAACTGAAAGAGAAATCAACACCAATCTGTGCAGGAAGCGTTACTGCCACCTGATCTTCGATTATGTCCTGAATTTCCATTGTTGCACCAGAACGTACACGATACTGAGCAGGTTTACGAATAAAGATCTGTTGACCTTTTTTAGCACCTTCAGCAGCAAATTCTGAGTCGTATTTCTTGGTAACTAAACCAGAGAACAAACGTGTATTGTAGTAACCACGTGCAGCTTCACGCACAACGAAGCCAGTAATTTTTTGAACAGCATTAGCCATATTTTTTATCTCCTAAATTATATCGGTTTTTGTTGGTGATATAATTAAATTATTTATTGGTTCAGCCAATCTTCAATGGATGCCGTGGCTGGATCAAGTTTAGTTGATCTACTACCAGAATTCTTTAATGAACCCGGTACTTTCGGTTTACCATTGCTGTTTTTTGGAGGTAATTGCACACTTCCAACAGATTTTGTTACATTTGTTCTAGCAGATAACCACTTACGAACATTTGCTTCAACCTCTAATACTTTACCATGACGGTCAGCAGGTGTCATAGTATTTATTTCATCTTGAAGATCTTGATTTTTTGCAATTGTGTAACTTATATATGGGCCTACATCATTCAATGCTAAGTATCTTAGTGTACTATTTGGTAGTACTACTTCAGAATCTGCTATGACATCATCAAAATCTGGTAAATCTTTACTTGCACTTTCATATGCAACATTCCATTTACTATTTAATTCTTCATTATCACGAGCAACTTGCTGTTCATATTGTCTACGTTGTTCATTTACAATCTTTTCTTGATTGAAACGTTGTTCAACTAGATAATTTATACGTTCAGCATCATTAGCAAATGTTGGTTCGATATTTTCCTGTTGACTAGATGCAGTAATTATTTTAAACGCTTTTTCCATTTCCTGAAACTTACGTTCACTATCTCTAGCTTTTTGTGTAAGTTGTTTAAAACGTTTCTGAATTCCTTTAGGTACTACTTCTGATTTTCCCCAAGGTGTTTCATCTTTCGATACTTCCTTAGTTTTATTATCAGTAGATTCACTACTATCATCATCATTACTATCTTCTTCATCAGTATTATCATCTACACCATCAACTGGTTCTGTAGCTTCAATTTCTGTATCCACAGCAGGTGTTGTTTCTTTCGATTCAGCTTCTGCTTTCAATTCTGCATAACTCTTTAATGAGTCAATCATGTCTTCCATAATATTCCTATTATTATATTTCCATCAACAATTCTGATCTTGTTTAATCATGGGCTGGTGTCATCCCTGTTTGTCTCTCGTTATAATAATTAATAAACTTGGAGGGTTAATTAAATAAAATCCGTTAGATGTGTGCATACCTCCGTTTCTTTCACCACGGAGTCAGGTGTCCATATTGTAGTAGTGTATGGCTATTTTAAGCCATTTTTACTATATTATTGGATAATTTGTAGCATTTGGTAAAGGTGATTCTAACTGAAAATTAGGTGATGCTAATTCTGTTTGCGGAACATTATGAACATCAGTCTTATTTATAGTTACTGATTGTGGTGCAGGTGGTGGAAGTGGTTGCTGATTCTGTGCTTTAATCACATCACTAGCAATCTTCTTATTATCTGCTTCAGCTTTCGCCTGAATATCAATCATATGTTGCTGATTTTCATTAGCTAAATTAGTATTATTAATATTAGCCTTAGAATTCAACTCAATAATTAATCTCTGATTCTTACCTTCTTCCATTAACTGAGTCTTAGCCATATCAGCATTAATCTTCATTTGCGTATCAGCAAGTGTTATCTGTGTCTGATTCTGCATTTCAGTTTGTAATGAGAATATTTTATTAGTTAAATCATCAACAACTTTCTGATGTTCCTGAATAGTTGCTTCACTCTGTTGAGTAATTTGATCAACGATAGCCTGTGGAACCATCCCTGCTTGACCTTCTTGTTGATCTTGTAGTTCTGGTGGTAACATCTTTTTAAGTCTGTTAGCAGCTTCCTCTGCACCCGGAACATCAAGATTTCTCATAGCAATATCAGCAATATATGGTGCAGATGCAGGAATTGCTGTCATAATATCTTGCATAGCTTGAGCACCTGCTTCTCTTCTAGTTGCATATGCTGGCCCACTTGATACACTTATATCCATATCATCAAAATCAAAATCAATCGTTGTTGGTTGTCCAGTTATTGGATCTACCATTGGTACATTTAAATCAACAGTTGATTGCTTACCATCTTCACCAAGTATTCTTACTACTCCCTTATCACCCATAATTGGTTTAATTAATGATATAATACATTTACCAATCTGTTGTAGAGTTGCTTGTAAGTTCTCAGTGAAAGTATATTGACCAGCATCAGCAGTTGCTTGTTTAGCAAGAATTGCTTTACCAGATGTTTCCTGTGATGTAGCACCTAATGCAGTATCATATATACCAGATACTTCACGCATATCATTTTGAGCACCAGCAACAATCTGTGGAGTCCAACCAATTGCTGGGTTATTAGCATTAGTTAAATTAGGTGGAGATGCTTTCTCATTCTCTAAATTTTTAGTTTTATAGTAAGCAATATTATATCCAGCACGTTTAACTTCTTTCTCATAACCTTCCAATGTACCTTCTTCAAACCATGATAAAGGCATTGGACTCATTGCTACAATTTGTACTTCCTGTGATTTAATATAATTATAAGTCTGTTGCGGATCACGCAAATCTCTTATGATACCTTTTACAGTACGTTCATCACCATATTGTAAATCAATTCCATATACTGGGAAAATAGGAATAATCGATGATGGAAACTCACCGTAATCTTCTATTTCACTACCTTCAATGATTGCCCAGTAAACTTTATCATCTTCTTTCCACCAATATTCATAACATTCTACAATTTTCTTACCATCTTTCTTTCTCTTATGAGAGATATAGAATTTGGCATCACTACCATCAGATTCTTCACTATCTGGGTCAACAAACCATGAAAAAGCATCTTTAACTTTTTTAACCATGATTTTACTTTCATCATAAGTAACTTTAACCCAACCTAATCCACCGATAGCAGCACAAGTTAATCCATGTGAGTAAGCATATTTAGCACCAGAGTTATCTTCTACATATCTTACTACACCCATTCCAAGGTCTGCTTTAAGTTTATCACCTTCTTCACGTGGAGCAAGTTTAACAGCAGGTGGATTCTTTTTAGTTTCAGCAACTATTCTAGCTACAAACTTAGGTAATTGATTAATAGTAAGAATTGGTCTACCTTTACGAGCATTGATTGCTTCAGTTGACCATTGTTTATTACCAGTACCATCATAGAATTCCCAGTCTTTCTTCATTTCATCATATTTATCATCCCAATAAGCATGACATGCTTTAGCACGTTTGGTTGCTTGTTTGATAATTTTAACTCTATCAGTACCAGTTAATCCATTATCATCTTCTTCATCATCTTCTATATTTTCATATGATTGATCTGGGTTACTATATCCACTTACTTCTTCTGGTTCATAATCTGTAGCCATATTTATAATTCCTATTTAATTTGCCATCCAGTCACTATGACTGTCCGAATCTCTTCTACTTTGTAGTAGTGGTGTAACTTTTTGTAACTTATCACTAACTAATAAGCTAATTCCTAGTGCATCTGCCATATCAGATGATGGATAACCTCTTGCTATATACAACTTTTTCTGTTCTATTGAGTATCTCCCCTTATTATCATATCCATAACGAATATTACATAAGTCTTGAATCCACTCATTTTCCATACCATTTGGTATATGAGCATTAGGAAGCCATTCTTTAATCTTACCCCATGCTTCTGATCTTAAATTAAAATATTGGCTTGTATCATCTGCTGGATCACCATAAGCGATACCTTGTACACGTCCGGGCATTGCTTTACACATTGTTTTATGAACTGGTACACCGGGGCCAAGTTTATCCATTCCTAATTTAATTACTTTATATTTATTACATAATGCAATTACTTCATCATTCATAGTTTCTGGATCGGGATTTCTCCATATCTGAGTATGTAATAGTCTATCACCGTGGCGTATATGAAGCACAGAACGGTCATTTGTATAACCAAGATCCCAACCAGCAACTACACCAATTAAGTCATTTGGTGCTACTATACGACCGAATGCTGGCATTAATTCACTCATACCAATCCATATCTGATCACCTTGTGGCATATAACCACCAAGATAAATCCATTCATATTTAGCTGGATCTTCTTCACGCATTCTTTCAGCAATTCTAATAAGTGCATCATCGACATGTGGATTTTCTAAATAATTAATATGTTCACATACACAATCTGGATTCTTTGCTGGATTAAATATTAATTCAACAGCATCAGTTGGTAATCTTGGATTCCATGATGCCCATATTTGAGCACCTTTATTACGAATAATAGTAGGAATGATTATTTCCCAACTACCTTCACTAACTTGCTGTGCTTCATCCAACCATATTATATTACATTTTTCTAGTGATTTAATTGATTCTGGATTTGTTTTAACACCACGAAATATTATTCGTGATCCAGTAAATTTATGTACTATTTCATTTTTGGTAATAATATATTGATCACTCAATCCAACCGCATCAATTGTATCAATTAATAACTTATAAGATGAATCAGCAATAGATTCTAGATACTCACGAGCACAAACAACAAATGTTTTATATTCATTAGTTATAGCAATTAACTGACGAGCCATTGCATGTGACTTACCACTTCCTCTCCCGCCTTTTAACCCTTTAAATATCTTTTTTACGGATGGATCAAGTATTTTAAATTTAGGTGAGAATTGTTTTATAACAACTCGTTTCATTATGATCCAAATTCAACTACTGCTTCAGTCTTAGTTATATTAATATCCATATTTTGATCTTTATATCCACATGTTGCTTTTAGTAGGAATATTTGTCCAGCAGTAGTTTGTGATACTCGATCATTTAATATTTGTTCCTTCATATGAAGGCAACGTGAATAAAAGTCGAGAAGTTTGATTTCATCTTGTTCAAACTCTTTCTTCATTCTTATTAACCCTATCTGGGTTTTTATATCATAAGTTGATATATTTGATTTATTTAGTTCTGATTCTATAAATCCAGAATATGGTGATGATTTATCTGATTGACTCCAAGCAGATTCCCATAGTGATAACATTTTCTTAATGGTTGG
>JAULBV010126663.1:0-23664 GCA_032358295.1 Pterothamnion heteromorphum | reverse complement strand
GCAGCTAGAGAAGGGCGATCCTGTGACCAGTGAGCTTAAAGAGGCCGCCGAATTTGCCGCAAGATTCCCCAAAGCATCTCAGACAGTCGAGAAGATGGGCAGCTTGCCGCAAACCAGCCCGCTTGATTGGGTCGGTGGCGTTGGGCTTTCTGCTGCAACGTCAAACCCGCTTCTTCTGGCTTCGATCATGTCTAGGCCGGCTGCGCGTTCTTTGGCGCTATCTCCGGCAATTCAAAACCGCCTTGTGCAGCCGCAGGGCAACGGACTCGCGTCGCTAGTCAGTCCTGCCGCTCGCCAGTTTGGTTATCGGGCGGCCCCGGTCGCATTGAGCGACCAGTAACCCCGCAGTACAGCCCCCATAGGAAGGCTAGGAATACAAAGATTCCAGCCTTCCACAAGACATAGGTTAGATGGTCACTCATCTGCCCAATCGTACCCAAGCCCGCCACTGAGCGGGCTTTTTTTCGTCTGGAGCGCCAATGCCCGTCAGTCTTATCACCGCGACCAAGTTCCACAGCACGCTAGCCAGCGGAGAGGACAACGCCGCCGGCAGGGTGTTTACCTATGCCGCAGGCACCACCACGCCGCAGGCCACGTACACCGACGCATCACTGACCACGCCAAACAGCAACCCCATCATTTTGGATGGCACCGGGCGCGCATCGGTTTGGCTTGATACGAGCCTTTCGTACAAGTTCGTTATTCAAGACTCAGCCGGCGCAGCGACTCCAGATGGCACGGTAGACAACATTCGGGGCGATTCCGGCTCCCAAGTGGCCGACCTTGCCGCGCTTCGCTTGCAGCCCAAAGCGGCAAACAAGGTTGTTTCCACGCGGGTTTACAACGCTGCGGCTCCTGAGTGGGGAGGCGGTGGAGACTACGTTTGCGACCTGGCCGACACCACCAGCCCAAACAATGACGGCACGGTCATTGTGGGCGCCGATGGCGGGCGCTGGAAGCTACAAGTCTATGGGGAGAGCCTTCCCGCTAGGCAATGCGGGGTGACTGGTTCCGGCGCCGTTGGGGAAAGTGCCAAGCTCATTGCCGCCGATGGCATGGCCCGCGCTTTGCGTAAGAGCCTGTTCATTGAAGGCACCCCGCTTCTTGACACGCAGATCGTCTTGGCGAACCCAACGTCATGGGTTTTTGCCGGATGGAACAACATCGGCGGCGATGGCGGCGGGGTGACTGCGGCAACGGTTCCAGCATCTTGGCTCAAGGTCGTCACGCAGGCAGTGGGGCAATCTGCGGTTGTGGTGACCCACCCCGGCATTCGCTTCTACGGCGGAGGCATTGGCTGCAACCCTTCTGGCTCTTGGCTCTTTGATGGCATCACGATCAACGCTAACTCGTTCCGGTGGGAGGGCGGCCCGACCGTGTTTGGCATGGGTCGTGACGGCATTCGCATCGGTTCTAACGCCGGGGAGGGCGAGTACAACGCTAACTCCGTGGTGCTGGACAACCCACGATGCACCCGCAACGGTCGCCACGGCATCAACATCAGTGATGAGCAGGGCATTGAAGACGCCAACGTTTTCCTGATTACGTCACCTGTGTGCACGTACAACAGCGGCCACGGCATCAGGTTCGGTAACACCTACCTAGGCGGTACGGTGATTACCCCGACCATTGAGCGCAACACGATCGGCCTCTATTTCGAATCGGCGTCTCGGCACATCAACGTGTTTGGCGGCGACGTTGAAGACAACACCACGCCATCAGGCTTGGGGACAAATCAGAACCTTGTGATGGCTGGCCTTTCCAAGTGGACAAACTCACTTGAAGGCTTGGTGATTCAAGGCCGGGCCATGTCCACGCCTCGGGCTCTTTCAAACACCACAGACATTGCCGTGTTCGGCGGCACGGCTTACACGCCAGTTCCGTACGGTGCAACCGCAGCGGGCACCCCGACCTATGTCGGGACTCCCAAAGGATCGTGGATTCTCAGCAATGGCATCTTGAACGTGTATATCGACGTTCGATGGTCAGCCCACACCGGTACAGGGCAGCTCTATTGCACGCTGCCAAACCTTTTTCCGGGAACCAGCATCGTGACGCAGATTCCGACCATCGGGGAGTTCATCCCTGTAACGGTGGCGACTGACAACGTGGGCACGCCATCACTTGCAGCCGGCAAACAGATCGTTGTATTGATTCGCACCGACACCAGCCCGCCACGGATTCAGCTTTACGTGAGCGATCTTGGGGTGATCACCGGCTCGCCGTGGGGAGTCCCAGGACAAGGCCGGCTCATCATCAACGCACAAATCCCCCTGTTTGAACTCTGAGCGCAAAACATGAACATGGAACAGCTTTTCCTCTTCGGCCTGTCTGTTGCTACCGGCTTGCTTGGCTGGTTTGCCCGTGAGCTTTACGCCGCCGTTCAGCAGCTCCGCAAAGACCTTGCAGAGTTGGAGGTTCGCATGGGTACAGATTACATACGCTACGACAGGCTGCGTGACACTTTGCAGCCAATCATTGCTTCGCTTGAGGAAATCAAAGAAGCCCTGCGCTACAAGGCTGACAAGTAGTCAGCCAAGAAAGCCCAAATGATGCTTTCGCTTCATTTGTAGGTAAGACTCGTGAGCCTGCTCCGGAGTTCCAAAAGTGCCAAGGTGCCGGATAACGCCGTCAATCATGATTGCCGACCTCCACTTGTTGCCGTACTTGCGAACACCAAGCAAGCCGGAGCTGCTGCGCTTCGATGGGCCGTGCACGTTTTGCGCGTTTGTGCTTTTGGAGGCTGCGCGAAGGTTGCTCCACCTGTTGTCGTCACGGGTGCCGTTCATGTGGTCGATGCATGCAATGGGCCATTCGCCAAGTACGTATAGCCAAGCAAGGCGGTGGGCCTTGTAGTAGTGGCCGTAAATCCCTATGACGACATAGCCGTCAGTGGCAACGCAACCGGCCAAGTCGCCGGGCTTTTGCTTGCTGCGTGGAAGTGCCAACTTCCAAGTAAACCGCCCGCTCTCTTGCGAGTAGTCAAGGACTTCGCGCACGCGCTGCGAAGTAAGATCATTCTTAGCCATGAAGCACTCCAGTTGCTGATTGGTCAGAGGCCCGCACGTGTTAGCGCACTGTGCGGGCTTCGCTATTTTAAGGCCGACAAGCAATGACCTTTGCACTCAGCAGCCGCAGCGAGCACGCGCTTAAAGGCGTCAATCCTGACCTAGTCCGGGTCGTTCGCCGCGCCATCACCCTGACCAATGTGGACTTCGTTGTGACCGAGGGTTTGCGCACTCCAGAGCGGCAAGCGGAACTCGTCAAAGCCGGCGCGAGCAAGACCCTGAACAGCCGCCACATCACCGGCCACGCGGTAGACCTTGCGCCCATCATCGCGGGGCAAGTGAGATGGGACTGGCCCCCGTTCCATGAGCTTGCAAGGGCCATGAAACAAGCGGCGGCAGCGGAGGGCGTTGCAATCGTTTGGGGCGGTTCCTGGACGCGTTTCCGGGATGGGCCTCACTTCGAGCTTGACCGAAAGGCATACCCATGAATCCGCTTCTCTTGGCCCCGCTCCTTGACTTCGGCAAAGACCTTATCGGGCGCTTCTTCCCTGACAAAGAAGAAGCCCGCAAAGCCGAGGCCGAATTTCTGCGCCTTGCAATGGATGGCGAGCTAAAGCAAGTCATCGCGCAATTGCAGATCAACGCCCAAGAGGCGGCGCACCCTTCTATCTGGGTGGCGGGAGGTAGGCCGCTGTTCCTATGGGTTGGCGGCGTCGGGTTCGGCTATGCCGTGATCTTGCAACCCTTGCTAGCGTGGTTTGCGCTTATCAAAGGCTGGCCCGTGCCGCCAGTCCCAAACATTGACCTTCTCTGGGTCGTCGTTTCTGGCCTGCTTGGGATTAGCGGTTTCCGCACCGTGGAAAAGGTCAAGGGCGTCACGAAGTAGCCCAAGTGCCGCCAAGGGCGCTCAGGGCTTTGACTCCGCTGCTCATCCCTGCTTCTCCCCGCTGGCCCGCTCTGCCTTGTGTGCGGCAAGTTGCTCCGCTACAAAGCGCCTTGCAGCGCGATTTGCGCAAAGCTCCGTGTTTAGGCGCTGAATTTCTCTCCCGATCCTGACGTACTCAATCAATGAGCGCGGGTCTTTCTTGGCGCGAAAGTTTGGGATTCGCTTCTTGAACTTGTTCAGCGTGTTCGTGTGCTGCGATTGCGTTTTGATCTTGAGCACCACTTTCAAGAGCCGCTGTTTCCGTACTAGGCGGGCTATTGCCTCTTTGATTTCCGACTCGGTTATTGGGGCGTCGTCTTTGGCGCAACCTGCCTGCCCGGTGACGCGATAGGCCGTGATGTTGACCGGCCTAGACGCAAAGATTCGGTCAAAGTCCATTGCTCGCCTCCCCGCTGGCCCGCAGCGCAGTCACCCGCACCGGCAGGCAGATCGTTGCCTCTTCCTTCTTCTCCCACTCGATTTCCTCCGGCGAAGGCCAGCCAAGGGCGACCTTCCAGCAATCCGCCTCGTCGGTGTGCATGCCGATGTAGTGCAGTTCGCCGCGCTTGTAGAGAGCGAAGGGCTTGTATTGCTTGGGGTCAGCCATTGCTCGCCTCCCCTCGGCCACGCTTGATGCCTTGCCAGTAAGTCAGCACGTTCCAAGATGCTGCAATGGCGCTTGCCAGCAATGCGGCCCACAAGCTGCCGACTAAGGCGAGCGATGAGATAGACGCGATTGCGGCAACGTCAATTGCATGCTCACCAGCACCGTGCCGGAAGCCTCTCCAGAATGCAGGCCAGTTCATGATGGCTCCTTTTGATCTTGCCCCGCATAGGCTGCGAGCTTTGGGTAACGCTTGGCCCAACTCCAGCCGTTGGCCTTGTGCGGCTTGCACATGAGGCAGCCGTTGCGGCACTTCTTCGGGCGTCGGCGCTTGTGGTTAGCCATGCTGCTTCTTCCGCGCTCCGCACCAAAGGCACTCACGGCAGCCGTAGCGGGGCACGCTCCAAAAGTGGCCGGTTGGCCACCAGCATCGTTTCTCGCTCATTGCGTCAACCCTCCCGGCAGGTCGTCGCCCATCTGGCCCACAGACTCCACCATTGCGCGGAGGATCGTCATTGCCTGAGCGTGGCCAAAGTCCGCGCACATGCTGCCGATCGTGGCCGATAGCAGTCCGGCATAGAACTGCTGAATCTCACGCGGCGGGCGGTTGCCGCATGCCTTCAGCACGGGCATTACCAGCTCGGTGAACACTTGGCCGCCGGCCTCTACCGGCGTGCCCTGAATCACTGTCGTAATGCGCTCAGCCATTGCTCGCCTCCCCGCTGTCACACCTGACTCCGCTGTCAAATGGCTTGAGGGCATCGCGGAAGGCGTCGGCGTTTTCGGCCAGTATTTGGCCCAAGTGCTTTAAGTCAAACTCTCCCGGGAAAGCCCACTCAAACTGCTTGACAAGCAACGCATTAAGTGGCCCCATCAGCTTTGCCTCTACCTCGCTTTTGCGCCTCAAAAGCTCTGTCAGCATGGCTTCGTCTGTACGAGTCCACTTATCCATTGCTCGCCTCCCCGCTGGCCCCTTGCGCATCCCGCAAGTCAGTGCCGCAAAACGGGCACAAGTTGAAGATCAAGCCGCTTGGTAGTGCTTCGCTCTTGACCCCGTAAAGAGTGCGCGATGGTTTGCCTGTGTCAAGGTTAGTAAAGGCCCACACAAAAACTCCGGTGCGCTTGCTGCGCTTTGATGTTGGGCTGCCGTCGCACGCTTCTTCAAGCGACTTGCACGGCTCTACATGAGCGCCGTTGACTTTGCACCTTCTCATGGCTGCTTCTCCCCGCTGCGCCCACGCCGCTCAACACCCCGGAACCAAGCGACCGTGTACGCTGCTCGGAAGGGCTGGCCCGGCACGAAGTAACCGATGAGTGACAGGCGGAGCTTGTGTCTTGGCAGCTTTCGTTTCATGGCTTCTCCACGTTGGCCTGCCCAATCGCATCGGCAGGGCGCCCACCACACCAAAGGAAATGATCTGGTGCGTACTCATGCTGGCCGAATACGTATCCACACCACATGCACGCGGGTCTGTATCGCTGGTTCATAGCGCCTCCCCGCTGGCCCCGATGCCAGCTTCTGGGCGACGGTGGGGAACGTGGAACCCTGGCATGTGGGGATGCCCTCGGAAGATTGGCGTTATTGGTGCCCATCGTTTGCAGTCGTCAAGCAAGCATTCGTCGCCATCTTTGAAAACGTCGCCCTTTACAAGCAGTCGGTACTCAGGCTGCTGTGCCTCTGGCTTGGCCCGGCCTACAACATCTGTCGCAACCATCTTCCAACCTTTGCAGTGCTCGCGGTGTTGGCAGGCATTGAACGGGCTTTCGATGTTGGTCATTGGCTCGGAGGGCTGCTGTGCCTGGGCTGGCCCTTTTGGCGAAGCTGCGCGAAGTCCTGCCCGGAACGCCACGAACAGCGCGCCGGGGATCTCGCCATCCTGCGACCACTTCACGGCGCGGCGGAATTCCTCCGTCCTGCCGAAGTCTTGCCAGCATGCGGTTACCGCTTCGGAGTCGGGCTCGGCCTCCGGGGCTGGTGCTGGCGGCTGGCCGCACTTGCAATACTCCGGGCAACCGTTGTCAATGTCGCAACCGGCGCAGCGCAATGAGTCGGGTCGGCTGTCGGCTTTTTGGGCTGGCTCCGTGTCATCCACATCGGGCAGATGCCGGAAGATGAACGCCACATCCTCGCCCGGGCCGGTAATCATGCAGCGCCCAAAAGGGTGCGCCCGCTCGGCCTCCGGGGCTGGTGCTGCTGCGAGCATTGCTGCCCACTGATGATCGGGCGAGTCAATGTCGGGAGACCCAAGCGGCGTGCCTTCCTCTGCTTCCGCATTGGCGCAATGAAATGCTTTGCGCATTTCCGGCGTCGGCTCCACCGGCACCAGCTTGTAGCCAGCCGGCACATTGGCGGCCAGCGCGGCTTCGGCCAGCTTGGCGAGGTTGTGCCCGTCCCATCCAGGCAACACGTATGCTCCGGCGTGACGCTTTAGGTAAGAGATTAGGTCACTGATCTTCTTGGTGTCATTCACGGTTTCATCTCCGGTGCCGGTGCTGCCCACTTCTGCGCAATCCAGCGGCGCACCTCACGAATGAGGATGGGCATGGTCTGGTCGCCTACTTTGAGTCCATAGGCTTCTTCGGCCTGCCTTTTGCACTCATCCCAATCTGGCTCATCGTCGGCCAGTTCATCGGGGACAAGCACCAGCTTGTAGCCATCGGGCACATTGGCGGCCAGCTTGGAGCGTGCTTGCCATGCAGGCCATGCCTCTATTGCGCTTGGTGAGTCCTTTGCAGCGCCGCTGTAAAACCACGCATCAAACGCTTCGCGCTCTTGTTGCTCGTTCATGTTGGCTCCTTTTCACCCACAAGGGCATCCATTTGCTCTAGCAGCCATGCCATCTGCTCGCGTCGATCTGCTCTGCGGGCGATGGGCGTCCATTCGTTGTCTGTGGCCTCGTCTTCACGCAAAGACAGGTACTCGGTCAGTAGGTAAGAGAACTTCATGGTTTCTCCTTGATGCCGTGGGCAGCTTCGATTGCTCGGGCGAAAACCACAAGACTTCCATTGGCGCTTGCCCACTCGCGCATGATTTCGACGGTACTCAAAGGCGTAGCCGCCACGGGTGCTGCGAATAGCGGGATGCCTCGCGCATAGTCACGCGCCAAACCCTCGGACTGCTGTGCCTCTGGCTTGGCCCGGCCTACAACATCTGTCGCAACCATCTTCCAACCTTTGCAGTGCTCGCGGTGTTGGCAGGCATTGAACGGGCTTTCGATGTTGGTCATTGGCTCGGAGGGCTGCTGTGCCTGGGCTGGCACAGTTGCAAAGGCTAGGCGGCGCAGTGCATCAGCCGCAACCTTAGAAGTCAGGTGATCCGGTGCCGCCTTGCGCGTGAACGGGTCGATGGCATCAGCTAAACGCAGAGCATCGGCATCGGCCTCCGGGGCTGGTGCTGCTGCTAGCATGGCGTCAAGGTCTTTGAGCGCCTGCCGGAGTTCTGCGGCGGCGGTAGGAAGGCACCACTTAGTACCCTTCACCAGTGCGACGCGAATGTTTAAGAGCGTGGCATGGTCAGCCGGCACATTGGCGGCCAGCTTGGAGCGGGCTTGCCACACTGCCCACGCTTCTATGGCTGGCAGGTACATGTAGTTCCCAGCGTCTGCGCGATCAAGCGCAATCGGCCACGGCGAACCCCTGGTTTCTTTGACCCACGCCTCAAAGGCGCTGCGCTCTTGTTGCTCGTTCATGTTGGTTCCTTGTCTTCTGCCCAGCCACGAATCTCGGCCTCTTGCTTCATCGCGGCTTCTGCCATTGCGGTGAAGTGCGTTGCGAGTTCGGTCAACTGCTTGACGCTGGCGACGAATCGGAAAGTCTCTAGCGAGCGGTCTTTTCTCATGCCCTCAACCGATGGCAGGTAGGTGACTTCGCTGTGCAGAAGGACGACCTCAACGCGAGCAACGATGCCATCGTCCTCATGCGGCAGGAAGAATGTGTTTGCGGCTGAGCCGGCTAGTTCTTTCATGGTTTCATCTCCGGTGCTGGTGGCAGGGGCATCCAGTGGGTTGGGCCGGTTTCCGATGGATAGCGCCAAGACCTTTGCCCCCACGCATCACCCAAAGCAAAGTAACGGGCATCGCAAATCTGCGGCTCACCGTTCAGCAGGCGAAACGTGAGGACGGTTGTGCCATCCTTCGGAGCCGTTTCAATCGGCATCCACTCAGCCACCGCCACGGGTGCTGCGACTGGCGCTTGCAATGGATGCCATCCGTCAGGCTCGCACCGATCACCGTCTTCATACCGCGCCCAATACTCCTCTGCGTCTTGCTGGCCCGTGTAACAGCCATCGGCGTCTCGGTGCTCTCGGAATGGCTGCTTGAAGTAGTAGCCGAGAAACACCGCGCCCTTTTCGCGCAGCCAAACAAGCTCACGAACATTGGCCGTGTCATTGGGCTGGCGCCACGCAACAGGCTCCGCAGGCTTTGCCGCTTCGTGTGCGGCAAGCTCGCGGTCAACCACCTCAGGGTCAGGAGGACACTCAAGCTCGCGGAGTGACGCTTCGTGTGCGGCAAGAGCTTGGCGCAGGGCGTGGATTAGGTCAGCCGTTGGGCTTTCCATTTCCCAATCCCAGAGCGGGCAATCCCATCGCTCAATGACTGCCTGAGCGGCTTCGGCTAGTTGGTTGCTCATTTCTTGCTCCTTGCTTCAAGCATTGCGTCGGCAACGTGATAAGCAAACACAGCGTCTTGCGCAGGGTTGACAGAGCCGGGGCGCGTCAGCATTCCCTGCATCGCCTTGGCAGCGAAGTAATCGCGCAAGCTCATGCCGGCGCAGTGACCTATGATTTCGCTGACCACCGGAAAGGCGGGTTCGTATTGGGTGTTGCTCATTTGGTTTCTCCGGTTGCTTTTGCGATGGCTGCACGGGCGACACGGACAGCGCGTTGCGGGTCGAGTACTGCTTCCACAGGTTCTGTGTCGGCTATGAGTTGCAGCGCATCCAGCAACTCAGGAGCGGCGGCGATGAGTCGGGCGTTTGCTTCGTCTTCGGGCGAAAAGGGAGCCCAGCCAATAATGCAAACGGCCTCCTCTTCAGCGGTGGTAATGCCATGCTTTGCGACGGCTAGAACTTTCCCGGTGGGTTCTGCAATGGAGATGCGGTCGGTTACGTAAACGCCCCAACTTCCCGGCGTGTGCTTTGCTGTGCTCATTTGGTTTCCTTTCCCAGCGCCATCACTGCCGCTGCTTCCATTGCGATTACGAGGCGACTCACGCGCACACCGGGCTTACGCATCCATGCGATTTCTTGCAGTGCTTTGCGCAGTTGCTCGCACTCAGCCGCCGCCTGTGCAGCTTGTTCTTGATACCCGCGTTTCAGTTGGCCGCAGAGTTCTAGCTCGAAGTGGATCTGCTCGCACTCAGCCTCAAGCCTGCGGAGTTCTGCGGCTGCTTCTCTAAAGGTCACGCGAGAGGCAAAGTGCGCCTCGTCATGCTCAAGAATCTCGGCCAGTCGTTCGGCTTCGCTCATTCCTCACCCCCAACAACCTCAGCCACCAATTCAGCAGGCAATCCAAGAGCCTGCGCAGTTGCCGCGATGCGGTCAGCCGTGCGGATGGTTTTGCAGAGGCCGGTGCGCTCGTAGGCTGCGAGGATTCGGTCTTTGTCTTTGTCGGTCATGGCTTCTTGCTTGTAAAAAAAACCGCCTCTTTCGAGTAACCCGGCAAACGTCTGGTGCCCAGGAGAAAGGCTCGGGCCGGGAGCGGTTGTGAAATGGTTAGGCGGCCTTCTTTGCCGTTGCTCTTGCCGCGCCTTCGCGCTTGATTCCTGAGCGAACATCGGAGGGCAGCAAAGACCAGAAAGCGACCTTCTGCGTTGCTTCCAAGTTCTGCGCGTCGATCACATCAAAGGCCAGCGATTGCCCGCCGTCTTCGGCTTTGAACACATCGACGACTTCATGCGCCAGCTCGCGCAATGCGTCTTGTTCTTCGGGAGGTAGCGAGGCCATCGCGCCATCTGTTGCCTTGATGATTCCGGGGCCTTGCTCAAGCTCTGCGAGTCCTTCGCCGCCCTCGGTGTTCAGAAGGTGAATGGCCTTCTCGACTCGCTCAAAGCGTTCGGTCTTCGGCCACAGCTTGTAGGCGCGCTTGATGACCGTCTTCTTGGTCATCTCGCCCGGGTCGGTCTTCCACGGGCCTTTCTGGCCGTTCTTCCATGCGCTTGAACGGTCGCGGATTTCCAGAATCTCCCCAATTTCCATGCAGGTCGTCAGGTAGTCGCCATCGCGGGTCTTGACCACGACATAGGCCCCGACTGGTGCGCCTCGGTCTTTGGCAAACGGATTGCGGTTGTGCGTGGGCGGCTTGTCGAAACCGTTAAGCGCAAAGCCGTCAGCCTCATGGACGATTTCAGCCTGACCCCAGAGCAAAGAGCCCGACTGAATCGCCAAGTCCAAGAGCCCCATGTAAGACACATCAAGGCAAATCTTCCCGTCGCGCGGCACAAGATAGGCTTGCTTTTTGGCAGGGTTCAAGCTGATGCCAATGGCGGCCACGTTGGTAACCGCAGCGATGACGCTATTGCGGTTTGCCATCGCGGTCTTCATCGCGTAGTCACTGGCGCTAAGGATCTGCATTGCAAACCCGGCTTCACGCTCAAAGCTCAGATCGTTTCCAGCAAGGGCCGTGAATCGCTCCCTGACGCTGTAAACGTCGCCTTGGATGGTTGCTAGTGCGCTGCTCATTGCGATGCCTTCATGCGATAGCTAGCCTCTTCGGCCAAGCTGTTGTGCAGGTACTGCCGACCAATCAGGCCGGCGCTTTGATAGGCGCGGCGCTCTGCCGCAATGCCGTTTGCTTGCCACAGGCAGTAAGCCCGGATCAGTGCGCGGATCACGCCAGCACCCCCGATACAACCCAAAGCGTTACGACAATGGCGAGGGCCGAAGCCCAAGGCCAGAACACTGCGCCAAAGCCGGCGTGCTGGTCTTCGTCTTTATCAAAGCCAAGTTCAGTCGAAGCCTCTGCGGGAGTTGGCGGAATCGTTGGCTCGTGGCGGCCTTGTTGGTCGCATCCCTTTGGGACAAATGCCCGCCTCATTTCGAGGCCCTCCAGTTAAAGCGAGCATCGACAGGTGTGGTAAGCGCCTTTTCTGGCGGCCAGCCACGCTGCATTCGACTGCTTACGGTTCCAGAAGAAATGCCAAACTCTTCAATCCATTGGGCTATGCACTTCGAGACCCCGCCGATAGTTACGTTGTGATTCCTGCTGTGATTTCGCGCCTGCTCTTTTAGCGTTGCCCACCGGCAGTTGCTAGGCTCGTAATTGCCATTGGTGTCAATGCGATCGATCGACATCCCGGATGGCCTTATGCCCATGTCTGACAAGAAGGCGTCAAAACTGCTCATCCAGCGATCGCAAACGCTGATGCCTCTTCCGCCATATCTCGGGTAGTCCTTGCGGTGCGGCTTTGTGCAGCGATCGCGCATGGATGACCAAATTGCGTAAGTCGTTGTGCCTGCAAGTCCGTGAGTGCGCGTCCTATCGCCCGCCTTCCTTGCAATTTCTCGATTCAGGCATCCGCAGCTTCTTGTGTCGCCAGATAGCAGGTTTGTGCTTGGCGTTACGGAGAACTGCCCGCACGCGCAAATTGACTTCCAGATGACCTGCCGCTGGTTCGATCGGCCAACAGGCTCAAGAACCGTCAGGCGGCCAAATGTTTTGCCGCGCAGGTCTTTGACGTTTGGATGTAGTTGCGCGTTCATTCCTCTGTCTCCTCTTGCGGCATCAGTTCAAGGGCAAGCTCTTTGATTCGCGCCTTGGTCTTGGCGCACTCAAGGAAGCGGTTTTTGAGGGTGTAGGCAGCGGCTTTGCAGTCATCGCCAGCGCGCCAGATCAGGGCGAGCAATTCGCCATCGGTCAGTTCATCGCCAGCCTGAAAGCGGCGCGAAGCTGCGGGCACATCAACCGGGCCATCGGCCTTGATTGCTGAATCAGCGGCGAGCCAGCAGGCAATCTCGCATGGGTTGGCTTCGATCAGTTCGGCGGACTCTTCCTCGGCCTGCTCGATGGTCATCGGGCCTTCGTCGTCCCAGTACGCGGAGGCTTCTCGGTAGCCTTGCTCGTCGTAATAGCTTTGTGCTGTTTGCATCTGATCTCTCCTTCGCTTCGTTTTGAGCGAGTGAAGAGATTAGACACTTGAGTCCAACGGATTGCAAGAAATTTTTGAGAAAAAAAGTGCTTGCGCGATGGACGCTATTGTCCAACAATACGCCAATGCGAACAATCAAAAAACTACGCGCTGACCTCAAGAGGCAGAACGTACAACTCCTTGCACGGGTCTCAGGCGTTTGCGCCAAGACCATCTACCGCATCAGAAGCAACCCTGAGTACACGCCAGGCGTGGACAAGGTGGAGCGACTCAGCAGCGCAATAGATCGCCTCGCCAAGGGTGCCGCTGTTGCTGTTGATGAGGTCTAAGCGATGCATGGCCGCAGCATCTACCTAAAAACCCTGATGCGCCACCCCCTACCGCACACAGCGGGCACTTCAAACAGGGGGGGTCTATGACCATGAGCAAGCACCAAGCCTACGAGCACCTAAAGGCGCTCTGGCTCGCTCGCAACCCGCTGTGCACCTCGGAGCAATACGAGGCGGCGATGGCAGAGATTGCGCGGAAGGTGGGCCTTTGAACTACTACCCCTTCCACATTGGCGACTACGCAGCCCACACGGCGCACCTCTCATGGGAAGAGGATGCGGCCTACCGTCGAATGCTCGATTGGTACTACCTGAACGAAAAGGCGCTGCCGCTGGAAGTCTCCAAGGTCGCCAGGTTGGTTCGCATGCCCGACTCAATGCAGGCCATTCAAGTCGTGCTTGATGAGTTCTTTGTTCGCTCCGATGACGGCTGGCACAACAAGCGCGCAGACCAAGAGCTAACGAACATGCTCGCAAAGCAGGAGCAGCAGACAACGAAAGACGCCCATGAGGCTGAACGCATGAAGCGGCATCGTGAAAGGCGCGCAGAACTGTTCGCCGCGTTGCGGGCCGTGAATGTCGTTCCTGCTTGGGATGTAGCCATGAAAGAACTGCAACGGCTACACGATGCCCACTGCAACGCACCTGAAACGCGAACAGGTGAGTTACCTGAAACGGTGCCGCAACGGCTATCTTTACCAACACCAACACCAATACCAATAGTAGAGCGCACACGCCGCGCTTCGCGGCTGCCTACCGACTGGACTTTGCCGGCTGAATGGCGGGATTGGTCAAAAGCAGAAAGGCCAGACCTAGACCCTGCGAAGGTGGCAGAGCGGTTCCGCGATTTCTGGGTTGCCAAGGCTGGGCGTGATGGCGCAAAGCTCGACTGGCAGGCGACTTGGCGCAACTGGGTCAGAGCACAGACCGCGATGAATGGCCGCAACAACGGCCCAAGCTCCGGCGCTGGCGACATTTGGGCGGGGGCGGTATGACCTCAAAAACCCTTTGCATGCTTGGGCATGAGCCGCTTCTGGCGCTTCGCCGCCGTGGGCGCAAGCCCGTAGCTGGGGTACTCATCGACGCCGGAGGCCTTGGCCCTTGGCTGCGCGATGTGACGGCTCTTGGCTGCCATTCGGCCATGGCTGCGATGTGGGTTGCCCCATCGGCCAGCCCTGATCGTTTTGACCTCCGATGCGTTCACGGCCTGCCGGTTTTGCTGGCTGTCGAGGTTTGGCGGGCCAAGGAGTGGGTGCGCGCCATGGTGAATCGCCTGCAAGCCTTCGAGCCCTCATCGCTGACCTTGCTGCGCATCGGCCCAGACCCGGCAGACCCTTGGCACTCGCCCATGGTGCCCATTGATGCATTCGAGGTGCAGCCGGACGGAACGCCCGTTCGCTGCTGTGAGCAAACCGCCTACGTGAGAACCCTGTGAACTCTTTTGCCCCTGACGATGTGGACTTTGCCGCCTACGAGTGGCAGACCGAGTGCAAGGCCAAGCTGCGCAGCACAGTGAGCTACGCGGAGCAACTGGCCGCAGCAATGGAGCCCAAGGCCAAGGACACGGCGCCTACGGTGTTCAGCTTTAGCCTTCGGCACTACCTGCGCTTTCGTCCTGGTGAAGTGACGGTATGGGCTGGCTACAGCGGCCACCGCAAGTCAATGCTGACCGGCCAGATTGCGCTAGAGCTGGCAATGCAGAAAAGCCCAACGGCAGTAATCAGTCTTGAAATGCCGCCTGTTGACACCTTGGCCAGGATGCTTAACCAGCACAGCGGAACGAACGGGCCGCGCGATATAGGCCGCTTCTTCAGCGCAACGGATCACTTGTGGCTGTTCGATCACTTTGGGCGCTTGACGCCTCAGCAAACACTGTCCGTGTGTCGCTACTTCGCGGAGCAGCACGGCGGGAAGCATGTGTTTATCGACAGCTTCATGATGGTTGTGGGCAGCGAAGAAAAGCTGGACGAGCAAAAGCAGTTCACGACCGACCTCGTTCGCATGGCCCAAGAGACCGGACTGCATGTGCACCTTATCGCGCACTGCCGCAAGCCGCAAAGCGGCGACGAAAGCAAGCCACCGGGTAAGCATGAGATGAAGGGGACTTCGGCTATTGCCGACCAATCGCACAACGTCGTGACGGTTTGGGCGAACAAGGCCAAAGAGGCCCGTCTGCATGAGAGCGAATTCGACCCCATTCGATCAGAGCCTGACGCAGCCGTGACGGTTTGCAAGCAGCGCAACGGGCGGTTTGAAGGCCGCCTAAAGCTCTGGTTTGACGAAGCATCGATGCGGTTTACGGATGAGCAAGTTAGCGGGGTCGAGGCTTGGTGACCTCGCCACAGAACAGAACTTTGAACAAGGACAAACCAATGCCCAAAGCAGCCTACCAAATCAAGAGCCAAGCCCTAACCGTTGCAGCAATCGAAGCGGCAGGGAAGAAGGGCATCACCTATGCCGCGTTAGCCGCAGTGCTTGGCGTGTCGCTCGCATCAGCAACGAAGCGTTGCGCAATGCTCCGCGTAGAAGGCCGGATTCAAGCCCGCTCGGGCAATCGTTCAGCCCTGCAATTTGGGTTGCAAGTCTCTGAGGCGGACATGAACGCATCCTTTGCCGCGCACATCGCCCCGGCACTTGCTCGCCGTGAAGCACGGCTAAAGCGCCGCCGTATGAGCTTGTCCCAGGAGATTGCCCGATCAAACGCAATTGCCCGCTCGGTTTTCGGCAGCGGCGGCACCCAGGCAGCCAATCAATCGCACATCGCCACGGAGACATGGTGCGACCCGAGCCGGCACTATGTGCACAAACAGCCTCCTGGCAGGTATGAGGCGAAACAGGCCCCTGAGATTTTTAGGGCGTTGCCGTTGGGCCAGTACCCGTTCCAACCTGCGACCGTGGCGGCAAGGGTGGCGGCATGAGCGGCAAGGGAATCAAGGGAATCAAGGCGCGGAAGAAGAGCGCGGGCTATGAAACGCTGACGCCGGTTTGTGCGTCTTGCAGCAGCTACCAATCCCCCGTAGTCGTGCTGCGCGAAAGCCTCCCATCCATGCAGAGTAAGCCGTACTGCAATGCGCTGGGGTTTGTAGTTCATCCTTTCGCTTGCTGCGATTTGTGGGCTGGCCGCAAGGGTGAAGTATTGAACAAGGAGGCCGGCAAATGAGCAATTACGGCAACTGCTTTGCCGCGGTTCAATTGCTGACCAAGGCCCCCCGCACTTGCAGCGAGCTAGCCCAGCTCATCGGGGTAGGTCAGGCGGCGGTCTATGGCTACTTGAACGAGATGGAAGCCGAAGGACTGATTCAGCGCGGAGGCTTGAGAAGCCGCGAGGGATTCAAGGGTACGCCTGAGACTGTTTGGGAGTGGGCAGCATGAAAAAGCACCATCCCCGGGCATGGCACCCCAACCCCTTGCGGTTCATGCAGCCAATCAGCAAGGAAGCCCGCTCGCAACTGGTTTTGCGCGCTTACTCAGCCCTTGACGCCATGACCATGACCAAACTTGGCGGCGACAAGGAAGCATGGCGCGACCTCGCAGACGTTGTGAACGTCACGGAAACGATGGCCGCCAAGCTCAAGATGCTGCCACCCGAAGCCTTGGGCTACACCGGCAAGGCCAATGAGGCCATGAAGGCCGCGCAGGAGCGATACAAGGCCGGCAAAGCTCTGAGGCTGGACGGTGTAGGCATTGAGGCCATGCGGGCGGTTATCTCGCTTTATGACCAGGCTCTAAAACTGCTGACGCAGAAGCAAGTGGAAGAGGCGTTCGTAACGACCCAGAAGGAAGTGGAGCGGCTGATTGCTCAGGGCGTGGAGGCTGTATCACTGTGACGCAGCGATTCAACACCGTGGCACTAAACGCCCAGCACGGCCACACGGTTATCCAAGATCTTTGGAAGTGGGTAAAGGCCATGACCGTGAGCGGCCACCGCATCAGCATCGAAGCCAAGCCCGAGACCCGCACAACGGCCCAAAACCGCTTGCTCTTTTCAGTGCTCCGCGACCTTTCCGAGCAGTGCAAATGGGTCATTAACGGCAAGCTTGTAAAGGCTGATGTGCTTGACATCAAAGACATTCTGAGCGCCAGCCTTCGGTGTGAGCAGCGAATGGCGCAGGGTCTTGACGGTGGGCTTGTCGTCCTTGGAATGAGGACTTCCGAGCTAACGATTGCAGAGATGGGCGACCTGATAACCCTCGGGCACTCCGTTGGAGATGAGCGCGGAGTTAAGTGGTCAAAGACCAGCCTGGGCAGGGATTGGCCCGAGGAAATGGCCGCATGAACTACGGCTGCCACAACCGCCAGCCCCTCCGCTCGCACCTCATCGTGCAAGACGGCTGGCAGACCCAAAGCCTAAGCGGTGGCGCGTCGTGGTCGCGCATGCCTGTCATGAGGCTCGCAGAAGTGCCAATGACCAAAGACTGTCAGCACACGCTAGACTCCCCGAACGACGCCAAGTGCAAGGGGTGCAGATGGCAGGCTTGAAGCGCTCCCCGCTAGTGCGCAAAGACCCGGAAACAGCGCGGCTCACGATCAAGGCCAAGAAGTGCAAGGTTTGCCGGGCTCCGTTCATTACGGTTCGGCCCATGCAGATTGCCTGCGGCCCGCTGTGTGCTTATGCCTATGCGGGCAAGGTGGCAGAGGGCAAGGCCAAGCAAGAGCGCAAAGCAGACAAGGCCAAGCTCGAAACACTCAAGACGATTCCCCAACTCATCGCAGAGGCTCAGATTGCTTTCAATTCGTTTATTCGTCTGCGAGACAACGGACGAAGCTGCATCAGTTGCACAGCAACTCTCAATCTCGGAGGAGTGGGGGGAGGTTTTGATTGCGGGCACTACCGAAGCAGGGGGGCCGCCGGTCATCTGCGCTTTGTCGAAAACAACGCCTTTGGGCAGTGCAAGCGCTGCAACCATCAACTCGCTGGAAGCGCTGTTGCGATGCGCCTTGGAGCGATACAGCGAATCGGACTGGCGGCAGTAGAGGCCGTGGAGCAAGACAACGCCCCGCGCAAGTGGACTAAGGACGCACTTAGAGCCATCAAGGCCGAGTACCAAGCCAAAGCAAACGAACTGAGGAAAGCCCAGCAATGAAGAAGCTCACCCCCTTTTTGGCTGAAATCCCCGAACGCCTGCGAGAAGCTGATGAGGCTCTGAACGCTTATGGAAGATGGGCAAGAGACAGGCACACGCGCAGAAGGTGCGGCAGTGCGGAGGGCCACTACAAAGCCCCGCCAAACGACGACGACCGCCAGCCAGTCATCCCTGGCCTATCAACGCCGCAGTGGTCAGTAATACACCGCGCCCTAGTTAGGGTGCCTGACCTTGAGCGGGTTGTGCTGCATGTGGTCTATGTGCCGAAGCGCCAGCCTATCGAACAGCAGTTGCGCCTATTGAAGATTTCGCACGCCCTATGCGCTCAAAGGCACCTTGCCGGGCTTGGGATGTTTTCCAATCTTTGGCGCGTTGAATCAATCCGCTTAAATGTATTGACGAACGACCCAAAGGCGTTTAGAGTGGTCGCCATCTGATACCGGATCAGTGGCCGCGCAGCCTCATGGCTAGCGCGAGCCACCCCGCAAGACAAGCCCGCCCTGAGCAATCTCGGCGGGCTTTTTCGTTTCCGCCCCACGAACGCCCGACCACTCCTTGATAGACCGGGGCCAGTTACGGGGGCGACCTATCACCACTTGCCGGGCAGCGGCATGACGGAAGCTAAGGCGCGACAAGCACTTAGCGCATGTACACATGGCCTTTGAAAAAGGTAACAAGCTGGCTGCCAAGTCAAAGCTATTTGATGGCGCCTTGAAGCGGGCAATTGCCCAGGATGACGGCGAAAGACTGCGAGCCGCAGCCGAGAAGTTGCTTGATCTAGCCGCAGCGGGTGAGCCTTGGGCCATCAACGCATTGGCAGATCGGCTAGACGGTAAAGCACAGCAGTCTGTCAGCGTCACCACAACCCGCGTAGAGGAAATGAGCCTTGCAGAGCTTGCAGCAGAGGTTGCCTCGATTAGAGGCGGAGATACGGCGCAGGCTATCGGCTCAGACGAGCCTAGCGGCCTGCATTGAGTACCGCCAAGCCGGCTACGCCCCCGCTCATCATCACAAGCTGCTCATTGAGCACCTAGAGGCAGTAGAGCGCGGCGAGATTGAGCGCTTGATGGTTTGCATGCCTCCGGGCAGCGCAAAGAGCACTTACACCAGCGTAGAGTTTCCCGCGTGGTTCTTGGGCCGCAATCCCAAGCTATCGGTCATTGCCGCTAGTCACACGCAAGAGCTGGCAGAGCGGTTTGGCCGCAGGGTGCGCAACATCGTCAGCAGCGCAGAGTTTGACCGCGTGTTTGGCGTGTCAGTTGCAGAAGACTCAGCCAGCGCGGGCCGATGGGACACAAGCAAGGGCGGCGAGTACTTCGCGGCTGGTGTTGGTGGCTCGATTACAGGCCGCCGCGCTGACCTTGCAGTGATTGACGACCCGGTAAAAAGCCGGGAAGACGCAGACAGTGAGCGCAGCAGGCAAAAGGCTTGGGAGTGGTACACAAACGACCTCCTGACCCGCTTGAAGCCTGGGGCTCGTCAGATTGTCGTGATGACCCGATGGCATGAGGACGACCTTGGCGGGCGCATTCTGGAGCGTGAGCGCAACCGCTGGACGCTGCTAGAGATTGCGATGGAAGCCCTGCCAAACGACCCGCTAGGCCGCGCAACAGGCGATCGCCTTTGGCCCGAGTGGTTCACAGATGACATGGTGAACGTGGCAAAGATGGACATGCGGGCATGGAATGCGCTGTATCAGCAGCAGCCAGCCGCAGACGTTGGGGACTACTTCAAATCTGAATGGTTCAGCGAGTACGACAAAGCCCCCGAGTTGTTGCACGTTTACGGTGCCAGTGACTTTGCGGTGACCGAGGGCGGCGGCGATTACACAGAGCATGGAGTCTTCGGGCTCGATGCAATGGGCAATGTCTATGTGTTGGACTGGTGGCGCGGCCAGACTGCTTCGGATGTGTGGATCGAGCGGCAATGCGACTTGATCGTGAAGCACAAGCCGCTGTGCTGGTTTGGTGAGTCCGGCGTGATTCGCCGATCCATTGAGCCGTTCCTGCTTCGGCGCATGAATGAGCGCAAAGCCCATTGCCGTTTGGAGTGGGTCGCAAGCATTGCAGACAAGCCAAGCCGGGCGCGAAGCATTCAAGCCCTCGCAAGCATGGGCAAGGTCTTCTTTCCGGCCCAAGCCGCATGGAAGTCTGATGTGGTGGGCCAAATGATGCGGTTTCCGGCTGGCAAGCATGACGACGCCGTAGACGTAATGGGCTTGATTGGCCGAGGGCTGGAGTTTGTGAAGCCCCCGAAGCTGCGCGAGCCTGACCCAGAACCTGACGATGAATACGGCAGCGCCGGAGGATGGCTCGCATGAAACCAGGCACGCGCAAAGAAGGCCCGGCCAAGCTCAATGTGGGCTATTCGCAAGCCGTGCCGGTTCATCTGCGCGGCAAGGTGCGCGAGCTTTCCGGGGTGCTGGTGGACTCTGCTAGCCGTGGGCATGGTGCCGCTTCTGCGTTGCTTGCCAAGGTAATCACCGAGGCCGACCTGAACCACATGGCCCTTTTGGTCGTGGTGGAGCCTTTCGACGATGAGCCGCTAGACCTCGCCGCTTTGTCGTCTTGGTACTCAAGACACGGATTCAAACCAATTCAAGATTCGCCGCGCGTCATGGTGCGGCCAGCTAATCAATGACCGAAACACTCAAAGGCCAAGCTGCCGAAGACCTCCTTAAAGAGGCTCGGGACAGGCTCGCCATGTGCGTCATTGCCGAGGCTGACGACCGGCGCGAGGCGCAGGAAGACTTCCGTTTCCTCGCTGGTGAGCAATGGCCCGACGACATGCGCAACCTTCGCCAAGTCGAACGCCGGCCCTGTCTCACGATCAACAAGCTGCCCGCGTTCGTGCATCAGGTGGTGAACGAACAGCGCATGAACCGGCCAAGCATCAAGGTTCACCCCGTTGACTCGGGCGCAGATGTGGAAGTGGCCGAAGTTGAGCAGGGAATGATTCGGTACATCGAATACAACAGCAACGCCGATTCAGCCTATGACACGGCAGTGAGCCACGCAACCATTGGCGGTCGCGGATTCTTCCGGCTCATCACTGAGTATTGCGACGAAGAGAGCTTCGACCAAGAGATCAAGTTCAAGCGCGTCCAGAACCCGTTTACGGTCTACTTTGACCCGTTCTCGGTAGAGCCTGACGGCAGCGATGCACGTTTCGCTTTCATTAGCGACATCATGACCCGCGCTGAGTTCAAGGCGCAATATCCGAAGGCCGAAGCGAACACAGCCGCAGCGTTGACCACTGGCGCAGGCGATCAGGCGCTTGTGTGGATCAGCGAAGAGACCGTTCGTGTTGCTGAGTACTACCGCGTCAAGACCACGCCTGCGACTCTGTGCAGACTGGAAGACGGGACGAGCGTTTGGAAAGACCAAGTTCCAGAGGGCGCGATTGTCGTCAAGGAGCGCCAGAGCGAAAAGCGCGTAGTGCAGTGGTTCAAGATCACCGCCGCCGATGTGCTGGAGACCACCGAGCTAGTGTGCTCGTACATCCCCGTTTTCCCTGTCTACGGTGACGAGCAGCTTGTAAACGGGCGCATTCGCCGCAACGGCATGGTGCGCTTTGCCCGCGACCCGCAGAGGATGTACAACTTCTGGATGACGAGCGCCACCGAAGAGGTGAGCCTGCGACCAAAGGCCCCATTCATCGGCGCGGTGGGTCAGTTCGATACGACAAAGAAGGACTGGAAAGCAGCGAATCAGCGCTCGTTCAGCTTCCTTGAGTACGACCCCATCACGGTTGATGGCGTCATGGCTCCCGCTCCACAACGTCAGCAAATGGCCGATGTGCCCACTGGCGTTCTGGCGATGGCAATGCACGCCAGCGACAATATCAAGGCCACAACGGGTATCTTTGATGCGTCCCTAGGGGCTCAGGGCAACGAGACTTCTGGCCGGGCGATTACCGCACGCCAGCGCGAAGGCGACACGGCGAACTTTCACTTCGCAGACAACCTGGCGCGCACGATCAAGCATGCAGGCCGGTGCATCGTTCAGATGATTCCGCGCATCTATGACACGCAGCGAGTCGTGCGTATCTTGGGCGAGGATGACAAGATGGACATGGTTGAGGTGAATGCTCCGAACGTGGAGCAGAAAGCCACCAAGGAAGGCGCGATTTACGCAGTCCTGAATGACCTGACCGTTGGGCGCTATGACGTAACGATCAGCACCGGCCCGAGCTTCACCAGCAAGCGAGCCGAAGCAGCAGAAGGGATGATGCAGCTTGCGCAAGCCAATCCACAAGTCTGGATGGCTGGCGCGGATATCTTGGTGCGCAACCTCGATTGGCCTGGCGCTGACGAACTGAGCGAGCGCTTCAAGAAGATGCTTCCCCCTGAGTTGCAGGACAAGGAAGAGGGCGAAGGCCAGCAAGGCGCAATGCCTCCGCAAGTGCAGCAGGTCTTGCAGCAGGCCGCGCAGGAGATTGAGCAGCTTCAAGGCGCTTTGCAGGAGGCCAAGTCCGGCATGGACGCCAAGCGCTTGGACGCAGAGACAAAGCTCCAGATCGCGCACTCTCAGCAAGAGACGCAACGCTATATAGCCGAAATCAA
Organism: Pterothamnion heteromorphum; assembly: GCA_032358295.1. Classification (NCBI taxonomy): domain Eukaryota; phylum Rhodophyta; class Florideophyceae; order Ceramiales; family Ceramiaceae; genus Pterothamnion; species Pterothamnion heteromorphum. The sequence continues at coordinate 1,067 of JAULBV010126663.1, read as the reverse complement.
CGCCGATGCAAAGAAGGACGTTGCAGAGCTGGCCGGCGCAATTCAACTCATGGCGAAGAAGTTGGATGTTCCCCTGTCGCTATCCGGCGAAGTCGAAGAAGACCTGACCGAGACAGAGTCCGAGCCAGAGCAAAAGCCCGACCAAATGCTGATGCTGGCCGACGCAATCGCCGCCGCGCTGTCTCAGAACAAGCCCGCCAAGTCCCGCAAGCGCATGAGCATCGTTGCCCCTAGTGGCGCGGTGTATCAAGGCGAGATTGCCGATGAAGACGAGCCCGACGAAATGAGCATGAACGGCGAGGGCTTCTAAATGCCGATCACCGTAATTGCAACGCAGAAGGTCGCCGGGGCATCGGGTGGCACTACGCCTGCGTTCAACTCGTCCGGCGCAAACTGCATCGCGGTTTGGCTGGCCTATGGCGGCTCCCCGACCGTCACCGACAACCAAGGCAATACCTACACGGCGGGGACGGCGGCGTCTAACGTCGCAACGGGGCGTTGGTACTACTGCCTAAACGCAACCGTTAACGCGAGCCACACAGTCACCATTGGCGGCGGCTCGGTCGTCGCTTCCTGCGTTGTCTTTGCGCTTTCCGGGGTTGCCACTTCTGCGGCATACAGCAGCCCAGGATCAACATCTTTTAGCTCTGCCACTTCTGACAGTTTCAGCGTTGACGTTACGCCCCCGGAGAATGATTGCATCGTACTGTTTGGACTTGCGACGAACACGAACACGATCAGCGCAGTTACAGGGTAACGGCTGGACGGTAGACCAGTGGACTAGCGGCGTTGGCGGCACCAATTACGGCTCCATCGTTGCTCGCAAGATTCAAACGACCGTTGCCACAATTCCGGCGGCGGAAACGCTAGCGACTTGGACTGGCTCTTGCGACGGCATCAACATTGGGGCCATCTTCAAGAGCGCCCCGGCAGGCGGAAGCCTGACCATCACGACCCCGGCAGCGTTTGAGGTTCACCAGCGCAGCGGCACCACCGGCAGCATTCAAATCACCGGCTCGGTGACTGGCTCGACCGAAGACATTGAAGCCAGTTTCAACGGTGGCGCT
>JAULBV010125552.1:0-23714 GCA_032358295.1 Pterothamnion heteromorphum | reverse complement strand
GTCGCGCATCGGCAGCGGAGACCGACAACGACGTTCGTCGCGCATCGGCAGCGGAGACCGACAACGACGTTCGTCGCGCATCGGCAGCGGAGACCGACAACGACGTTCGTCGCACGGTGGCAAAGGAGGCGGACGACGACCCTCCTCGCGAGGCGGTACCGGAGGCGGAGGCAGACGACGAGGCTCATTGCGCGGAGCCATTCGGAAGTCTTCTTCTTCATACCTACATATCTGCGGCCGCATATGAGATCGCCCTCGATCCACCCAATGGCCATCGTTCATTGCCACGGGTACCCAGACGCTAGCATCTTCATTCGTCGGGAGACGACGGTCTTGCACATGAACGGGACGGAAAGGAGCGCCACACAGCGGGGTTGGTTGTGGTTGACGTCGGTTCATCAACGGAGCCTCTCCATTCCAGTCACACGCAACGCCGTCCTCGCGCTGACGCCCATTACTGGGATCCCTGAAAAATGCCCGCTTCGGGATCTCATTCAGGTTGGGAAAACCTGTATCCCTTTCAGTCCACACGAACGTAGATGACGGATGCGATGTGCCTGGGAAACGGAGAGAGTTGTGATGTGAGGCAGGAACATAAATGGCGTCCCGCATACGGTCGGCAATCCACTTGAACGTAGTCTGAGGGCGGCCGCCATTGCTTGTGTCCGGGTCGAGCGGGACATCTCCTAACCTCTCTTCTAACCAATGTACAGTTTCAAGGGGCAGTACAACTGCTCGGTGCCCTCTAGACGCCTCGTGCCACCAGGTTGAAGCGAACAGCACAGCGTGCTCCAGTTCGAAGATCTTCTCCCAGAAGGCAATCTCGGGACCCACCTGCAACTCAGTCATTCGAACATGATAGTAAAAAAGGCAAAGTGGCGCGGGGCAAGGAACAGCAGCTGGGAAGTAGTGTAGATTCCACCACGGCGGTGAACTCGGAAAGAACCTCCTGAATGCGGCCGCATCGTCAAGCCGCATCACAGTGTCCAAGGAGTCCGCGCAGACAAGGATCCCTTTCTCGGCCCACCATTTCATCTCGCGGTTGATCCGAGCGAGGAAACGTGGCTTATTCCACCACCTACTCAACAGGGCATCACCAACTATCACTATAGGAATGTCGCATATAGAGAACGACTCCCCGCGACAGCCCGTCTTCTTCAAGAACGCATCCATCGCATCCAGATATTGCGCCTCGAGCTCGTCCCTCACGAACGTGCGGTCGCAGACGAGAGTTTTCGGAATCCTGAACCATACGTGCATGCTCTTGTACGTACCCCACAAACCCGTCGCTTCAGCCGCACCCCAGCGTAGCATCGTGTTCTGAAATCGAGTCATATCCGGCCTTCGATCGCTTTCGCGAATCACGTTCTCGGCAAAGCTGAGTCCGGCGGGGGTCAATTCCCAATCATGGCTCCCCGACATACGAGACAAGTCAATGGAACGGTATCCTTCAAAAGAAACAGCATGAACCGGGCGACCTGGATGCAGGCAATGGAAGTTACGCCGAACAGGAATACCGGGAGTGGGCTGCGATTCCATGGCGGCGTTGGAGGCGAGGGACGACACCAAAGTCAATGCGGCCGCAATGCAAGTCGATCGGCAACTCGGAGGTCTGCGGGTTCTGGGCTCTTCTGCTCAGCAGCTTTGTCGGTCTAATGCGGCGTTAGCTTCTGCGATCAACGTTCGGACTTGGCGAGTGGCAATGTAGTGGTCACTTGGGTCGGGAGCTTGGCGTGCGGCGAGATCGGGCGCTCGGTGTGCGTCCCCAACATGGACAGGCGGGGCGGGAGCTTGACGTGCGGCGCGCTCGGGCGCTCGGTGTGCGTCCGCAACTTGGACAGGCGGGTCGCGAGCTTGGCGTGCGGCGAGAGCGGGCAGTCGGTGTGCGTCCGGGACTTGAACAGGCGGGTCGCGAGCTTCGCGTGCGGGGAGAGCGGCGCGCCGTGTGCGTGGGCAAGTTGCGTTCCGGCGTGCGGCGTGTAGCGTGTGTCGAGTCGGAGTCGTTCTCGTGAGCAGGTCGTCGAGAGAGGTGGCGGTGGACGATATGCCGGCTAGGTGCGGGGCGAGGTTTGGAGGGCACGGGAGGGCACGCGGCGGAGCCGGTTTTGATTTGGAGAAGCATACGACTGCGTCTGCCACTTGTCGTAGCCGGAGCGGAATGAATATCGCCGAATAGCCGCGGCAGAATGAAATAACACTCCGAAACGGGCGCCGGGAAGCGGCATGACAGACAGCCACACAGATGATGCCAATCGGTCGTGGCATACGTGTGAGTCAATAATTCGACGACACGGCGGTTCACACTATTCGGTGGGAAGAACGTGTCATATGTGTGCGCAGCGTACTGGTCAATGAATACGCCCACGACATTCCCCAGTATCTGTAGGACACACGCGACGTACGTGGTGTATTTTGACTGGATGTTCCGCTGAACTCCTCAGTAGTACATGCTCCGCGTGGAATACGTGGCATGCGCTGTACAGGCTAATCGGCTTGGGTTGCTTTTGTGTCCTCTCGTAGTCGGGCCCCTCACTGAGCACTCCATCTGTGCAACGCTCCAAGTCCGTGCCTTCATCATCGGCCTCTGCTAACACTCTGACTTCCTGCGCTGATGGTCGATCGAGCGCCGTGCTGTTCTCGTCAAGCTGTACCTGCGGACGCCCCGCTTCTCCACTACATCCGCGTGCGTTGACGCACTACCCCTGCACAGTCGCCGGCCACTTCGCTTCAATGATGTGATGTGACCTGTACATCTGCGGACGCAACGGCCCGCCGATCCATCGTTGTGCCCTGCATCACATTCGTGCGCACCCAACCGCCGCGTGATCGTCACCTCCGACGGCGAGAGCTTCCTTCCCGACGCTCTGCCGCTCCCGAGCGCGAACAAGCCCGCGGGAGTTTTCACACTGCCTCCCTTCCGGCCCATCCGCACTAGTACCCCTACGTCATGTACCGTGTACGTCCCCGGCGGACCTGCCATACAGGCTACAGCGGATGGCGTTGTCTGCACTGTGCGTCGTGTGTACTGTGCGTCGCATGAAAACCCACCGCCCCCAACACAATCGTCTTCATTGGCCTTCGTCGAGGTACGACTAACCCGCCGCTTGAAGTTGTGCCCTGTGCTGCACTGCTCTCCGGCCGGGTAGCAGCGCCCGCATTGCATCGTCTTCACTGTGCCTCGCTGTGGACGCACCGCCGCCAGTTTCATTCTGTGCAATGTTTGTCTCTGGTGACGTACTTCGCGCCATCGTCACGCTCTTGATAGCGAACAGTGCCACGGCAGCCCTGCTCCGGGCGGTGTGCGCGATCGTGTGCCCACGCTATGAAGAAGATTTTGAAGTGAACGTGCGGCCGCATGCTGGCGCGCCGACGCCCGGACGTGAACACGCCTGTACCGCGCGGCACACGCCCCCGAGGGCAGAGTTTGTTCAGAGGTCAATGCCTAGAGCATGCTCACTCTAGTCCGGTCATGGTTTGAGTACAGGCATTCGGAACGCCGATCGCCGCACGCAAATGTCCGATGATACTTCCCGTACAGAGGAACGCCCGCGGTGGCGCCTGTGCACGCCGCAATTCATAAAGCGCGCTCGCCGTCACAGAGGACGAGTATCTTCTTGGTTTGAAGGCCGCCATTGCGGTTGGACTGGGACCGTCCCGTCCATGACGCAAGAGAGGATGACCTGGAGGCGAGTTGGATGTAATGGGGGCCATTTCTACGCCGCTAAAAGTTGTTTTAAGTAAATAAATTCATATGCATCAACGTAGAAATTATGACGAACCGTTTTCGCGCTGTGCATCAGAACCTAAATTTTATAACTTCACGCCCGTCCAACTCCAATTCTGGTCCCCCATCCAACACCGCATTCCCAAATCAGTCCCGAACCGAAGTACGCGACCCCTCATCCTGTCTGATCTCGTCATCGGCGCAGTCCCGGCTGGACCAGCCCGTGCCACGAGCCGTGTCGCGCAACCCGTAACGACGTGCTCCCATCGAGCAGATAGCATCTGCGAAGCTGCGGCCGCACTGCACCACATCTTCGGACAGACAAGTACGTCCTGATCTTCGCAACCGCACAGCTCGACGAGTTCTTGTTGCATGTAACGAGTTGCCCATCCGGATACGCAGCACGTACCAGTCAGCAATTCCGAAGTACGAATGGGAAACCGAAGGAGGAGGTCGGTGGACGAAGTGTCAAGAGGAAGACCGCCAGATCGCCGTCGAAAGTTCCATCGCCTGACAAGCTTCTCCAACTTCGATGGAAGGCACGAGGTTGCCCAGAACGTCGCTTCAAATTCGGCCGAAGATTGTCAGCTTCCTGGGCGGACTGGAATGGGATCCACCGCAGTTGGTCACGTACCTTCGTCATCAAATCCTGCGATTGCATCCGCCGAAAGCGAAGATCTGTTGACGGCAATGGACGGCGAAGGGGCGGAAAGCAGCGGTACAGATCAGTCAGCGCCAGATGGAGAACAAGAACGTGACCCTTCCGCTGTCAATGGTATGCGCCGCGGAATGAGAACTAATCTGAGATGGGAGATCATGCTCGGGTACCTGTTCATCGTTGGAAACGTACGCTTCACGGCCGCACAGTATTCTATTCTTGCGTCCGCAATTCGAAGAGGTGACGCGGCCACTCGCATGCCAACTTACAAAACCCTTCGAGGGAAGGTGTGGAAGTACTTCAGGGATGTTTGTCTACCTCGATCACAGGTAATGCAGTTGACGGACGTGGAACCATTGCAAACCACCACGAGCAATGACAGTGCGACAAATGACACCAAACTTCGCAACTCCATATGTCTCGTGCGACCAACGGAGTGGGCGAAACTGGACGTCGCGACCGTTCACGTTTTTCGAGATATATTCGAGAACGAAGACATGACGACGGAAGATTTCTTGAGCATCGAGAAGGCCCCAGTTGTTCTTTCTCGTGAGGAATCACTAGGAGCGCGTCTCTTTTTTCCGGCCGGATTCAAACATGCAGTTGTGCACGCGAGGACAGGTGACCAAGTCCGCATTTCCATTCAAGCACGAGATGTGCCTGAAGATATGTACAGGTTCTCCGAAATGGGTTGGGCGTTGACGCCTGGGAATGCAAGGAACAGTTATGACCTCGACGCCCGTGTTGGGCCAATGTGGTATGTGGCATCTCATCGCACTACGTCCGTATCTCCGCCGTCATCAACTTTGAACCCAACGCCTGCAGAGGAGGTTGTCATGAACTGCCTACGCCGAGTTCGGGAAAGAAGTGGGACATGTCCGGCAGGTGCAGCATCTCAGGACGATCGCAACACCGAGGCGCAAGCACGTTCAATCCTTCAAATCCGACCAGGAGATGTATGCACATTACTTCGGCCGAATGTCAATTGTCAGGAGCAGGACATGGTTTGCGTAATGATCAGTTCGTTCGCCCTGCAGGGTCAAGGATCGCCGACAGAGCATGTCGCTTGGGTGAAGACGTCATTTCGTGACGGTGATGCTGGCAGTTCACATGATGGAAACTCAGGGGGTGTACGTGTCATTCGAAAATGCTCCGTGCGCGCACTTCCGGAATGGCGTGGGCGACCGTCCGATCAAGGTCATAGTACAGGAATGGAAGATTACGCGACTCGCAATTCCGGCCGGATGAGTGACGGATCGAAGTACGTCGTGTATAGGTTCGCACTATACGCCGATGGCTTCAAGCAAGTGAAGTCAATGTCTGATACAAGGTCAGTGGGAGGGTGCTACCTCATGCCCCTGGGGCTCTCCCAGGAACAAAGGAGGTCGTCAACAGCTGCCAGAGTCTTGGCACTGACTGCAGATGGGCAGTCCATCAACGACGCTCTGCGGGTCATTATTGATGACGTTGTCGAAGGTGCTGTGCGCGGTGTTGAAGGTGTGGATCCGGACGGAAACAAATTGACTATTTTCTTGGACCCGATCGCCTTTTTCGGTGACTACCCTGCGGTCGCAGCTGCCACGGACGTTATGGGTCACACTGCCACCGCCTTCTGCCCGCTTTGCACAATGACACGGAGGAAAGGATCCAATCGATCAGAGACAATGTACACCACGGAAGTACATTCGAAACGACTGCCGTTCATGCGCACAGATGAAAGGATGCGCATTATCCGCGGTTGTTCATTAAGTGAACAGGAAAGGCGGAAGTTCGGAATGAAAACATCAACCAATGAAGCTGCGGCCGCACTACCGTTGGTGTACTTGTCCAACCGACTTCGAGAAAGGCGTGAGGAGCGGGCACGGGATATTCATGGATGCTTTGTGTCACCATTGTGCTTCGAATCATGTCTCAGTGTGCCCGCTGTCCCGGACCATTTACTTACTGGCATGATTAAGAACGTTCTGTCGTTGTGCTTCGATAAGTTGTCATCGGACGGTGCTAGGAAGAAAATGGAACTGGATTTAGTTGATTCGTGTGCAAGGAACGGCATGCCGTCGCAGTCCAACATTCTACGCTGGGACAAGCGTGGGGTATGCGGTGGTCTGCAAAGCTTTACCATGTCCCAGTTGTTTTCCGTCAACTTATTTGCGGCCGCATTGTTTCGAATGGTGCATGCGTCAACTGAGGATGCAACTTTCTTACTCCCAGGTTTGTTACAGGATGTGATTTCAGCCGTGTACTTCTGGCCTCGAAAATGTGTGGATGGGAAATCTGAGGTGGATCGATGTCAGCAGGCGAACCGAGTGGAATACGAGAGTGATCTCGTCGGGAAGGCAAAGGCGTACCTCGAAGCTGCGGACGCATACATTCGAACGAATGGGATCCAGGGCCGCATATTGGACAAACCAAACAGTCACCGCCTGTTGGAACTTTGCATTCATACTATACCTTTATTCGGCCACGCGCGTAATTGCTCCGAAATGGTCATGGAGATGGTACACAGGAGATTCAAAGACTGGCTTGAGAGAAACACCCACCCAGACGCCCACATTACGGGAATGGAGAGGGCCGTCGGTAGAGACTGGATCTGTAGAGCATACGAGCTTTTCTCTTGTTGGAAGAAGAGTACAGGACAGGAACGATCTCGTTGTGAACTGGGGCTGCGTCGCCTCCTACTGGGTGCGGCCGCACTAGATCTTGACGGATCGGATAACGATGTGGCCATGTTCCTTCGGGAGTTCTGCATCGGCCTCCCACCACTGTTCGAAGAACCGGTCCTCTCCCAAATGCAAGATTGCACGTTTTCTTTTGTTTCATCTCGGAAAGAATTCACTTGGGACGGGGTAGGTATTGAACCAGCTTGTACGTGGGATGAATATGTTCATGACGCCATTCGTGTCCTGTCTGACCAATACGGATCCGAACAACAACCACCGCTCACGGAACACGTGAAAGTCTACGAAAGAGCAGTATTTCGCGGGACGGACTGTTCGGGACGCAAAACAAGATCGGTCGGGTACAACGTCATCAGACGGAACGACGGGGTATCAGCAATTACTCGATATTCGTCCTCCAATGAGCGCATTCTTTACCAGGATCCGGCCGGACATAACACACCACGCATCTTCATCATTTTTGCCATTCTCAACGTACATTCTGAACATGTGTGGGTCGCTTGCAAGGAAATGGAAAAGCTCGGAACGTTCTTCAATATCCGGGGGAGCATGAAGATGCTGAGGTTGGGGCACGGCGTGCGAAGGGTTGGGCTGGTACATGCCTGCGATTCGCTCTGTAAGGCATCCGCGACGCACAACAGGATACAACACAGCAAGTCAGCAATGGAAGGCGGGCGTTTTGTTGTATTGGATAGGAAGTCTGGATATCCACCCCACATGGGATAGGAATGATACCTGACATGACCGTACTAACTATCAAATCAACGATACAGTACGGGTATTTTTTACGGTACCGTAACGTCATTCCACATGGACATACTCTGCACTGAACCATCATATGATACACGTCATATTATGGTACGGTACCGTCACTTTCTTTCTCCTATACCATCCAATTTGACGGTACCGTACCTTTAATATGAATACTAATATACCATACATAGCAAAGTCAGTCGACAGTACCGTATCGTCAGATGCAACATTACCGGACCATCACTAATGACGGTACGGTACCACTACAATATCCTGTTGTTACGACTATTTGTTCATTCCCATATGACTGTACGGTACCACTAAACTATCTCTTCCAAATATTGCGTTTGACTGTACGGTAACTTCACATTTCTTCATCCCAACCGTTAAATATAATGGTCCCGTACAGTTACGAGACAATTGTATTCAACTTTGAATAACCATACGGTACAGATACTTTTGTTCATTCGGTACCGTCAAATTGGGCTGTACCGTACCGTTACTATACGCAACGGGTAACGGTCCTCGGGCCCCTCGTAACGGTTCGGTATGGTTAAGAATGACGATACGCAAGAGCCGTATTGACTGTACGGTACGAACAAAATGTCATATAACGTACCGGTATACACTAACCGTACCGTACCGTTGTTTGAGGTCCCTAATAACCATTGTCAGATCTGCGAACAGCGGTACAGTACTGATGTGATTAACGTTGCAGTATCGATCGAATAACGGTACCGTATCGTTAAGCGATTAGCGGTTTAACGGTCAATGTACCGCAGTTCGCTTAACGGTCCCAGGGGTGAAATGACAGTACTGTACAGTCATTGTTAACGGTGTGTAGCATTAAAATATTGACCACTTACCACGCAGTGCATCTGGCCGGTAAATTGAATTAATGTTTTTGGAAGTATCTAAAGCATTGGGTACAATCAGAAACCCCAGTTCCATTCTGAACAAGTTCCGTTGTCCAATTATTGGTTATAAAACTGAATAGTATCTTTCGACAATAATAGGTGCAATTGAATCTGGATATTCGGAAGCAGCCTTCATCTAGTTATGAAAAATATCTTGTACATTTCGTCAAAGTTTTCGACAGGCGTTCAATAGTTATGCTGGAACGTAGACGGTTCGAGCGAAACCTCTACATAACCCTTCAACATCCACAAAACCATAGAGGCCTTTGCTAGCATTCTTTTGTAATGTGCCGCGCATCCGTTCTACTTCTCGGTTATAATTTTCCCATCTATTGTAATGTGCCGCGCCATCATGTCAATCTCGTATGCCTCCGCTGCGCATGTCCGGCCCCGATAAGCATGTCTGTCACCGCCAATCGCCCACGCCCGTCTTCCGCACCGTGAATCGACCGCGCTCGGCTGCCTACCCGTGCATTACCCCGGACGCGAGCCGCGCCCACCTGCCTCACCGTCCATCCCCGCGCCCGTTGGCCTCCCCGTGCTTTTCCTGCGCCCAGGCACGCTCGCCGGCCTCACTGTTGATCCCCGCGCCCTTCTGCGTCGCCGTGCATCGTGCACCCTCCCGCTCCGGCCTGCCTCACCGTGCATCATCCGCGTTCTTCCGCGCCCGCCTGCCGCACAGTGCATTGACAGCGATCACCCGCGTCCGTCTGCCTGCATCACCGTGCATTGCTTGCGCCCGGCCGCGCTCGCCGTTCTCACCGTGTATCATCCGCGCTCGCCGGCGCACGTCTCCGCCCCCGTTTCGTCATGACGCGGGTTGATGCACTGTGCACCGTTGTATCACCCGCACCAACCATCTGCCGCACCATGAATTGCCTGTACTTTCCTTCCTCAACGTGCATCCCGCGCTCTCCTGCCTCACCATACATCACCCGTGCCTGTGTGCCCACCGTGCATCGCCCGCGGTCAATGTTGGAGTCGGGCGCTGCGCGCTCTGACGTTTTACCCGCGGTCGTCGCTTCTGCGGTTGGAGGCGTCTTCGCGGGCGAAGAAGATACGGCCAGTGTCGCGGGCTGTATAAGTTTGGGCGCTGGCTCAACCCCAGATAAGTTCTCGCTGCTTCCCGTTGAGGCGGCGGCCGTCTTGGCCTACATCACTCTGCCGTGCTAGCGCGCGTGACTTCGCAGCGCACGCGCGGTACTGCCTCTTCCGCAAGCACGATCCTGTATGTGGACCTACCCAGTTTCAAACTGGGGCCTTGGCCGTTGCTCATGGGAATGTCAACGAAATCAGGTGGGTCTAAGTGCTGCATGCAGTGCTTGCATGGGAATCTTTCAATTTTACGATTGTTTTAGCCGTGGCCAACCGCTCCTTCCAGATTAACCTCCAGGCTCCGTGGTCCCGCAACGATTTGTTTCTTGTTCTTCTTGTCTTCGTCGTGCCCCTGCATCCAAAACAACTACCCCAACCTTCCTGTATCATCCCGTGTATCCTCTCACCTTCGCTCCGTGCGTCACCGTTTTCAGTCACCCATCCTCCCTTCCCATGGCGCCCCGTACACGCCGTTCCGCAAGGACAGTCGACTCCCATCCGCCCTCTCCGCGACGTTCATCGAGATTGCGTGCAGCATCCGTCACCAATCCGTCTTCCCCGACCCCTTCCAACATAGCCCGACGTGTTCCCGCCTCCACAACCGTCGTTAGGGCTATCAGACGCCGCTCAAGTCATGACCCGTCCATTCCGTCCCCTTTCCATGCAGGTTCCTCCGCCGACCGGAGTACGGAACCACCTGCGCTTTCTTCAGCTTCCCGAAATGGTGCTGTTCCTGCACCCCCTCCTTCGCCGCAACCATCCGGTCCGAATGACCTTCCGGTATGCCGAGACACCGCGAACCTGATGGATGCAGCCGCCGACTTTGTATTTTCCCTTCCGCAGTTCCAAGATTTTACAAGCGAAGGTACCAAGTACTCCAAGGTTTGGTACAGCCGCGTACATGCTGCCCTTGTAGCTCACCTTCTTTCCCCCTGCTTCTCTCTTTACGTCAACAAAGACTGTCCCATGACCAAGCAGAATGCCGAACGCTTCGCCCTTCGTGCATTAGTCCTCCTCGATGATAACGCGCGTAGCGCCTTGCGTTTCTACCCGGCCGCTCTGACATCTCCTATTCGCGGGTACTGCTGGAAGCGGACTGCGAGTAAGTCGAAGTTTTCCAAGAGTTACCCTCTGGACCTCAAGGCGATTGGTACCCGACTCGGCTCTTGGATGGATGACAGCTGGATCCACGCGGAAGCAAGGTTGAGATTTTCTTGGAAGAACTACCCGGAACAATCGTGTTCTTCCTTCTTCAACTCTACCGGCAGAGGTTGGCTCCTCGGCATGCACACCCATATCGTCAACTGGGTCGGTCACGTCCTTGCTGTCGTGTCTGCCAATAACGGAAACGCAACTGCTGAAGCAGTTCTGAAGCTCTGCACGGCAACATTTTCGGGCACTACCAGTTCATTTCAGTATGACTTTCCTCTTAACCAAATCGATTGGTTCCAGACTGAGATCGACACTCGTATGCGGACAGTCATCTTCGACGTTGCTCAGAACGTGCGCAACTTGGTCATGAAAGACGCCGACAAGGATACCTTCGAAGAAGTTCTCCTGTCAAGAACACACGATCGCCGCATACTACTGAAGGAATCCCTCATCGACGCGAAGACTGTCTACTCTCTTTGTATGTCTGCTCGGTCTGGTGCCGAATCCGAGCTGGGCCAGATGCTTCTGTCTCTCGTCCTACATGCTCTTATACACGGGAACCTCATCACTACCCAACAGGCATACGAGACAACCTGGACACCGACGCTTCAGCGTTCCTTTACGTCCTTCTTAAGCTCCTTCCATGAATGCATCACCACGGCGTCCTCCTCAGATATCCCCGATTCTTTGCAACAGCGGCACCGCCGTGAATCTGGGCGTTTTGCTTCATCCGTTACAAAGCGTTTCATGACTTCCATCGACAGATACCGATGCGACACCATAGAAGGATTGCCTGACAAGTACTCGGCCTTGGACAACAAGCACAGACTGCTGCCCATGGAACGGACTCAGCAGGATGAAGAAGACGACCCAATGTCCGACAGTGCCCATGAAGAACGTCCTAACCCCAACCCTTCTGGTTCTGATTGTCAGCCTCCGGTTCCCCTGTCACAGCAAAGTGGACAAGATGTCGATGTTCGGGAAGCATCATCCCCACAAGAACCAAGTCAGACCTCCGAACCACCGGTGGATGAGATGAACAGTACCCACAAAGAACGAAAACCAAGCGAGATATTGAGCCCGTTTGATTCCTTGAGTATCCCGCCAGGTGCGATGGGCGACGCATCGAAGCCCCTGTGCCCAACATGTGAGCAAGAGTGGCCCACGGATCGACCAGTTTGGATCCCTAGCATGGTACAAGGCACTATCCCCCCGGAACATCCCGCCGCAGAAGGCCGTTCTCCCGTGACCACGGAAGGAGCACCGGCAGCAGGACGTCCTGCTCCCGTCATTGCTCAAAGACGCGCGGCCACAGAAGTGATTTCGGAAGAAGAACCCGCGCCCGCGGAACCTTCCGCTCCAGTCACTGCTGACAGACGTGCCGCCACAGAATTCCGTGGTCCCGTGGTCTCGGAACATGATCCCTCCGCAGAACCTCCCGCTCCAGTCATTGCTGACAGACGCGCCGCCGCAGAAGTCCGTCGTCCCGTGACCACAGAAGAACCCGCCGCTGAAGCCCATGGTCCCGTGACTAGTGATGGAGAAGCCACTGGAGACGCCACCGCCGAAAGCCGTGGTCCCTTATCCACGGAAGAAGAACGCGCCGCAGAAGCTGCTCGTCCCGTGAATACGGAAGTAAAGGAAGTCACAGAAGGTCCCGTTGATGTGACCATGGACATTGACAGCCCTGCCCTCATCAACTCCACAGCACACCCACGTCGGAATCCCCGGTGTGGTTTAAGGTTTCCCTTGCCGACCTCACAAGTCGAAGGCGTCATACGAGGAAACGAAGCTCCCCTGAAATGCAAAGTCGTTAAACTTCAGGCAGCCCCCGCTGGCAACGTGAAAAAGCCTACGATAACTGGAGCTACTGTACTCCCTCAACGCAGTCCCCGCCGTGCTGGAACTAGTCTTCCCACACTTCGTGATGAAAGCGGAAACGGTCCAGTTCCGGCGCAAGAAGGCACTGACGTTGGCCTCTCACTCACTGGTCCTGTCAGCATTGACCTAGTCCGCCCACTCCCAGGTCCCTTGACCACTGACCCCCCGAGTGGTGCAGTGCCGCCAAATGCTCCAACGGACCAAAGAGGTGTACGTCTTCGAAGTCCCAGTTGCCCGAAGGATACGTCTGGTCAACATATTGATTTAGACACATCACGTGTGAAGGCCAGAAGGGTGCTACAGTTTGTTGAAGAAAATGATCCATCGAAGAGGCAGCGACTGGACTACTCCCCTGGCCCTTTGCCTGGTCCCGCAAGAAACACCCAGCCTGCAAGCCAACGGAATGCGCCCTTAATCCCACGGACAGATCTCGGACAGGTCGTAAGGGGCCTTTATCACATGCCCATCCCTTTTCAGACGCGTCCGTCATCTCCTCTATCCAGACATCAGCCGTCATCGTTTCCAGATATCTCTAGCATTCACCACACAAAAATACCGTCCTTTGTATCCGGTATATCTGTTATCAGCTGGCAAGACCCGATACAAGTGTTTCGTTCGTGGTCTTGTGAACGCCTGTTCTCTTCTCACCACGGCATGGACCCTTCCGCATTCCTCCGCAGACAAGTTGAGTTTAGCGGAACCTAGGAGAGAAGGAATGCAGACTCATTTAAGTCTTGGGCGGAGTACATGGCCATGGTTACGGGTTTGGAGTACTTTGCCTGCGCCACAGCGTTATGCACTTTTTCTATGCAGGAAGATGTCTGGAAGACCCCACCACATATCCCGGAGCGAAACGATCCTGCGAAAACTTGCAATACGTATCACCTGGAAAATGACACTGGACGTGGACCTAGTTCCTGCTCACCCCGTGAACTCACAATTAGAAGTACCTGGCGCGTCGGTGAGTACAAAAGGCGTGTTGCCGGTACGACCTCATCAAAGTCAGTACACTCTTTCCGAGGATGGAAAGGTTCGAGGTTGGAGAAATCCTTCTCGCCCTAGTCACGGATGCCCCACTTCCGAAGACTCGAGGTGCCCATGTCACTGGGTATGTGAAACTTCTGGTGCTAGGTGAACGCAGCTGTGCGAGTCCTGCAGCGAATGGGAATGGGGCAACAAAAGTACTGCTCGAAGTTGGTACGTCTCTTTGCAAGACGTTTCATACATTGACTTCGTTACGAGACATCCGGACTTTACCAGACCAATTCAAGGACGTCGTACTTGGATCAAAGTCATGTGAGCACACTAGCACGGTTGCACTTGACCTACACAATGCAAGGATGTTCGGTTGGAGTGCCTTCGACACAGTCTTCCGGTATGTCACCCGTGACCTGGACGACGGGGTTCGGACTTATATAGCTCAATTCGGCCCGCGATGTGTCGCGAGAGACACAGTGAGCTCTGACGAAATGGTTATCATGAACTTGTCTCAGATGGCTGCCGTTATTGACTGCATGGTAATGCTGCACCACAAGTCGAGACTGGCCGTCTTGCGAAAGATTCTCGCCATAAGCGGGCCGCCAGGGACCGGTAAGACAACTACGGTGATGCATATAATCGCAGCAGCCATCCATCACAGCCGAGTGCATTACTCATGCGCCAGAGCTGAAGCCGCGAGACAAAATATAAACAAGGGCGACATAACGGACCAAAACATAAGTGTCATGGATGCACCGAAAAATCAGTTGAAGATCCTCATCATGGCAGCATCGAACGGGGCCCTTAACGAGATAGAGAAAAATCTTCTGTGCGGCATTCCTTTCTTCCGAAACCAGTTTGGGAAGCGGGACACAGTCTTCCCACATTACAGACGGGTAGTTCCGCTCCACGACCGAGGTAATGTAGAGGCAGGAGGAACTGCCCAGTGCATTCAAGCATACAATGACGTCTTCGGGTACAGGACAGAACATGGTGGCAGGAGCGTCAGTCGTACTGCGCCAGGAGCTGGCATAACGCTATGCACTTTTGGCTCAGCATGGCAGTTACGCAACAGAAGAGGAGAAGGACCTGGCCCTGTGGACCTGTTAATCATTGACGAATCGTCTCAAGTACCTGATGTGGACTTGCTTGGAATGATGGAAATGCTGACTGTCAACAGGAACACATCTTTGTTCCCTGTCGCGGTCATGTTAGGAGATCCCCTACAGCAATCACCGATTCTACAGAGTCCTCCGAACTGCCTCCGGAACACCTACTCAACTTCCATGTTCGAACGACTCCTGCCAACTCTTTCGCCGAACCGAACAGGACAAGATAGACTGAAGAACGTCATACTCGACGTGCAGTACCGTATGCACCCGAAAATCTCGGCACTGGCGAATACCATCTCCCGTAGAAGCGTGAGAACCGCATGCGGTTCTGCAGGGCACGTGGCCGACCACATGCTCCATCCAGATTTCATGCGACCGACTGTTTGGGAGGGTCGACAGGACAGCGTATGCACCGCTGACATTCGGTTTCCAGTGCGGTTCTTTGACCCGTATGCCCATTCATCTTCTCATCGGTCCGCTCGGAACGTCCGCAATGGAGATGTAGAGTCAAGTGCCTTGGAGGCAAGATTGTGCGCCAAACTGGCTCACATGGTCCTGACAGAGAACAAGAACAGAACTGTGCTCATTGTATCCATATATTCCTTGCAACGAGCCACCATTCTTCAAGCTTTGAAGGATGTCTTCCAATTGGATTCACAATTGGAAGGCATGAATCTTTCCGCAACGCTTCAAGGAATTGGAATCCGAGTAACCACAGTAGCAGGCTGCCAAGGTGGGCAAGCAGCGACTGTAATATTCAGTGCAGTGAAGCGGGTGTTGGGCGGCCTTGGTCTCGTCGATGACCTCAGAAGCGTTTACGTCATGTGCACGAGAGCAATGGAACGAATCTACTTCGTCGGTGACCCTAGGGGCCTCCAGAGCTCAGAAGTTTGGAAGACCATAATAGGGTTCTGCTCGTAAATTTTGAATGATCTTTATTGTAACACACTCCAGGTCCCGTAACCATGGACTTAAGAGTGAGGCGTAGACATGGAGTCCTTGGTCACGGGTCCACGGAGGTCGGAACCATTTGCATGAAAAGCTGTGATTGGTTGTAAAACAATATCAGGGCTCCTAGTCCAATTACGATTAACAGCTGGGAGAACTGTATTGTCATTTCCAGCTTATGTCTTGGTGTCGGGTTCTGTGGTAAACGAGGAATGGACAAGAAATTGGAGTGCCAGCAGTCGAATGTCGAAGGGAAACAACAAAGAAAACGGTTTACTGGTTCAACAGTACATGCAGTATGTCAGAAGTTATGCAGACGTGAATCCAACAACATCTCTGACGGTGAGAACATAATCTAGCCATCTGAATCCTCTATAGTGTCATGAGCGTGATCCATTTACTCGCGGTCATCCATTGTTTCATCCATACGATGTTCAAGTTGTTCCATCACGTCTTCTGGGTCCATAGTTTCATTCCCGTACACTGCTTCTTCAATTTCTGTGGCATTCAAAGGCATTTCCATCTCGTCTCTCCTTCGTGGCGGTGTCGCATGCTCGATAGGCTCACCCATCCCCAAAGCACAGGGCACCTGTGCGGTACTTGTGGGGAAGAGATGTTCTATATCATCCTGGCCTTCCGGCAGAATAGATGGAACCGGCCCGACACAAAATGCCTGTGGAGGACGACGAACGCTGCTGGCGTGTAGAATGGTGCAGTCCCGCAAGTCTCCAATCCAGGAGCAGATGTACTTACGGAAAGCTTCAGCCCCGAGCACAATGTACACGCGCCCATTATCCGGATACTTGTAAGCACTTGTGTACTTCCGGCGGTGGTTGTGTAGCGCAGTTACTATGTCCGTTGAGTTTGTAAGCTCCGTTTCGATTCGAAGTCTCTCCAAATTTCCGCGGAGACCCGCCATAAACTTTCGGTGGCATGACGATAACAGGTAGAACACGGCGGGAGGGAGGAACCTTCCGTACAGGTTTCGAAGAACAGTTGGTTCCATCCCACCCTTCCTTATACAAGCGTCTTCCGCCATTTTCCTCTTGAAGTCAATGAGAACGCCCGTCATCCAGGCGTCGACCCGAGCAAGAGTCAATAAACTTGAGTCTTGGTCAGTGCATTTCGTATTACCACGGTAGAGTTCGAAGGCGATACGGGCCGGTTCATTCCCGAAGAGATGATCCATGACGTCTTCATTTTCAGTTCGCTGGACCAGTGGTCTCGCTCCCTCTTTGCACAATTCCTCAAATGAACATTCTCTCCATCGCCCGGTGTTGGGATCCTCATCATCAGAACCTTGGAATACCTTATCAAGAATAAGGCGCATTTCTGCAGTGCGCATACGTTCCCGGGCATCGCTATCGGTCCCCTGCCTGGGAGTCGCAATTGTAGAGTACCCGAGCCGGCTGAAATACGCTCGAAACATAGACTTCTTTCGGCATCCTAACACTTCTCGAGCTTGTGAGAGTAACCTCTTCCGTAACAATGGATTAGTAGCGAAGACCTCACCGCAGTGAAGTATTTCTTCCGTCGTTGCATGGACGTCGTCGCTCTTCTTCGTCTCCATTGCGGCTCCCTTCATTAAACCGTGGATCGAAGCCGGATGAACGGAATAGAAAGTCCTCTTCAGGGCAGCGGTAGTGATACACTCCGGAACTAGTAGAGTGTTGCTAACCATCAAGCCATTTTCATCTTTCACCCACTCTGTGAAAACGGAACCCAGCGGGTGAACCAATGGCACCTCGTCAAAGCTGTACCGCTCACTCCGATCATCCAGCATCCTGGTTCGCCCGCGCCAGTCCTTCACGACCGGGCTATGTACGGAGATGCAGTTCGGGAACCATTCCGATGCACATGATATTGTCCCATGTGTCGTTGGACATGTCTCGGAAACAACGTTAGCTGCATACCTACGAATATCAGCGTCAAGAGCCATTACGGTTGTGAGCAAGGCATTGCTGATCCCGGATTTTGCATACTGATCCTTCCGAAGGACGGCAGGTATTTCTGTAGGATTACTTCCAGCATTTTCACGTTGACCACTCGGAACCCCACGACGACGAGGTGCACTTGAACTAGATGCAGATGCCCGAAGGATTCCGTTCTCGATTTTCAGATCACTTATTTCTTGACTCTGCCTCTTCTTACAGTCTTGCAGAATGTCGACGAGTTCTTCCAATCTTCTGTATTCCCTTGACTTCGCAGATGCAATCTGCTTCAGGTGGTTCAGTCTTTGGTGCATTGCGGAAACGTCTTCTGCAGTGGGTCGCTGTACTGCATCCTGGCCAACCCGTAGCGCACCAGTTTCGTTCCCTGAACCGTGGCCCGTGGGTCTTTCGACAGGTACATCGCGTCCCTCATTTCGTCCGACCGGCGCATTCTGGTACCTGCCGCCTTGTGATTGTAAAGGACGTTCATTATCGATAGAAGACACTGCCCCATGCAACCGTGTTGTACGAACTTGGTTCCTGGGCTGTGCGAATCCGCGTTCCCGCGACCCGGGAGTTGTCGGAGTGCGGGACTGTTGCGGAGGTCCGCGGGCACGTGAGTTGGGAGTTGACGGAGGGCGCGACTGTTGCGGAGGCCCACGGTTCCGTGACCTGGGAGTTGACGGAGGTTGTGACTGCTGCGGAGGTCCGCGGTCCCCTGACCTGGGGGTGGGTTGACGGGTGGATCCGCGTGGAATTCCGCGGTTCCGTGAGGCCGGCATTTCTTGAATACTGAACCCGTGAGGAACACCTTGGTCCCGTGACCTCGGAGTTGTCGGAGTCGTCGACTGCATTGGTCTTCGGTGTAGAGTAGAACTTCCCCGGGAATTTCTACCTTGCTCACGTGACAGTTGATGTGTGGAGTTATTCGGTATGGGATGTATCTCATCATCTTCTTGACAAGGGTCGGCCACGACAACTCCTTCCCCCGTACCTTGACTTCTATTTCCCATGGTTGGAGTGGTATGGGGCATGGGGCTGCGATGGTGACGTGGGAGGGGTGGTGTGCGGAAGCGCTCTTGCCTGGTGCGGACACGTTCATTCCCATTTCCTTCGTCACTTGAGTGACGTGAGTTGTCGTTGTCGTCAATTCGATTCGTATTGACACGTGCAGAGTTCAATGCATCACGATCTTCCGTGTCAAGTCCTGCCCTGGGGATCGGCACTGCTTCATGCCTGGGAATCGAAGCTCGGCGCATATCGCCGCTGCGGGTACGGGAACGAGGAGGTGGCTCAGGTGATGCGAGTTGGTCTTCTGTGTCTGGGACCCCACCTGCATCATCCCCTTGTTCGTAACGGAACGGCAAACGACGAGGTGAGATTCCAGCCGTTACTGGTAATGGAGAAGTCGGACGTTCTTCGCGACGGGAGACAGGTGTAACTTGTGTTGCAACCCTTGACAATTGTTGCGGAACTGTATCCTGAATACCCGTGAGGGGGGGGGTCTCCGGCGCGAGTTGCCGAACGAGTTCTGTGGCTGACATGACACGCGAGACGACGGCGTTGGTTGTCCACCGGGATGGTCGACAAATGCCTCTTCATGCCGTGTGCCCTGAAAGAAACAGTGCTACGTCGATGGGATGAAGATTGAATTGGATACGAATGGATTACCGGAATGGTGGCGGTGAACGGTAGATGTCGGGACGGATGTTTCCAACTTGATGCGGGTAACAGGTACCGAAAGGTACCCTATCTTAAATAACCAGCGCGCTGCATTTCTCTACTAGGGAATATTTGTTGGTCCAGATGGTCCGTGGGACACGCTGCGGTACCCTGTGACGGGCAACTGTCAGACGGTGCCAAAAAGCATGGTTTCCGGCCAGATCTACCCAGGTGTGCGTGTTTCGTTCCAAAGACTACCGGCTTTCGCCCCAATCCAATACATGTATGCTGCAAAAAAATCGGTTGTACATGTGGATGTGAGGGGGCGTGATTCCAGATCACGGATCACAGATGAGCGATGAAAAAAATAGTTATACGTTTCATGCTTCTGTGTTGGGCCAGGTCATACGGTTACGAACCCCGGGCTCTACTTTACCTCTTTTCGACGACACGTCGCGTGATTGGATATGAATACGACCTGTATTGGCACAGTGATTTACTGTACATTGCCGTCGTGATGGACTTCGTAACGATATCCGATAGGCATAGCAAATCTGTTGATGTAGAAAAGATCAGATACCCAATTATCACCAGTACCGATGTAGTCAAGAAGTGCTGAAATGTACTCGTCGCCACTATGCACCGGTCTTATACAATTGTGTATGCTGACCAATGGTACAGAACCACGTAAACTGTCGATTGGGCACAGCCCGAAGTACTTTCCATACGTCGGACCGGCTGAACATCCTTCATGCCGGGACCAACGCAGACGGATACAGTTCAGTACCTTATCAGCTTCGTCCATGGGGACAACTCCGTCTTCTATAATGTCAAAATATTGTACAAATGCATATTCTCGAATACCTTGAGACGGACAAAGATGGCAATACTTCACGTTGTGTGCTGTGCATGGCATGGTGCGCCGTCCTACTGCGTTTGTCGTCCCAATACGAATAAGGGACATTACTCGACCGAACCAGACAGACATAATATTCGCTTGATCTGATAATCCAGACTCGATCATCACGACGTCTCTTCGCGGGAGTGGGGAATTGTAATAGGATGCTGAGGATACAATTTTCTGTGACAACCGAGTTTTCGTCTTCATGATTGAAGCTGTCCGAGTTCCATTCGCCACATCTGCCATACTAGGCACGTCATAACCGGATATGTAGGCAGAACGGACAAATTTGAAAGAAGCTAAGTGATGATCTTCATCAGCCATTTCCCAAACATCCCTTAAATGCTCTTGCAGTAGAACAAGCAACTGACGGAGACCGTCACCGCCAAGTACGAGTACTATGTCCCTGTGCTGCAACCTTCCAGGAGTCTGTTCAGTAGATTCTTGTGCGTCATTCAAACGGATCATGACTCTGATGTCTTCAATGGATGCATTAGTACCTTCTGCCAGTAGATATGCTGTATCAGCGCGTACAGCAGCCACCCGTCGCGTACTTTCATTGTGACCACCCAACTCAGGTCGAGATATTGACATCGGTAGCATTCGTGCGACGGTCTCTAGTACAGCTGTCCGTCGTCGTTTGGATCCCTGCCTGTATGCGCGCTTACTCAAAATGTGTGCGTACTCATATAGCCCTGCATCGCATACGTCTATCCCGCCAACACGGCGAAGATCATCGGGTATATGGTCGAGCATGTGCCACTTCAAAGTCCTCAACTTCGAAGGGTGATGGTCTGCGAACACAGCAGTGACTTTCTCTTTCAAATCTTGTAAATCAGTGGTCACGCGATCGATGAGGTCCTCCGTCCATACATGGAAACCCCTAGAACGCAGAACGAATTGTTTGAAGGTCACGTATGCAACGAAAATGGATGTGACTGGAGCTGACCGCGTTTCTCCGCAGTATCGGTCCAGAAGCATACCAATGAATGGAACAATCTGATCAATGTGATGGAAGTCCTTTGCCTCCAACATGCCACTTATTCCGTCGTCTCTAAATAACCCGTTCAGGCCCGCCCGGCCGCCGGGTATAGAAAAAGATACGTTGAGCTTCGGTCCGAATGGGTTGACATAAATGTCGTTGAGGAATGAGTTGAGGTGGCGGCAGATGGCGTGTCGAACATGAGCAAATGGTCGACGCAAAGTACCAGTAGTAGCCAAACCGTTACAAACCAAGGAGGTGGACCGGAGTCTGTCACATGCACACTGAAGTAAAGTTCGGGACACACCAAGGTTGAAGAGGTGCATAGGTTCGCACCCAAATGCACAGTACACGTCCAGTTCGGGGATTGATCCAACGAAGGGGAAGTCATGAAAAATGGGGCGTCTGTGGTGCACAGAAATGGCTGCAAGCTTTCGCTTCGCTTCTTCGCGCAGTAACCGAGCTTGAAGCGGTCTACGCCTCTGATTGACGTCGGCAGAATGCAAAATGGCTTCGTATTCATCCATGACTTGTAACGTTTCACGGATTCCCCGGTCCCGGGACCCAGTCCTTGAATATTGCCCCATTGCAGGATCACGTGACCACGAAATGGAACCCAAGTCTGTAAAATCGATGTGACATCGGTAGCACGGTTGCTTTGTTTTGGATGTGTGACGGACTCCGAGGAGGTCCTTTGCCTCCGGAATGTCGGACACGAAGCTTGAGAAGACGGGATGGCAATGTAATGGTCGAAGGTCCCTGGTTTCACAAGAGAATCCTTTCTTAGCTGTTGCACGCAGAGGCTGGAGGATGAGGGATATGGCGTCATGGATAGTGTCCATCTTTTGAGTACGACTCTGGTCGTGCAAAACACGTCTTTTGTCTCCACTGTCTATGTCAACGACTTCTTCGGACTCGACAATTCGGGATGCAGGTAGGAATGCCAGGATGGTATCACCGGCTGCGATGAGTGACCGTCGAAGGTGGTCTTCAATGTTCAATAGGGTGATGTGGAAAGGGTAGAACGTAATACCTGTTGGCTTCATAGATGTGACACTTTTGTCACTATAGCACTGCAGGAGTCCAACAAAAGACTGATCACCGTCATCCTCAGGTGCCCGCCAAGAAACAGTCTGATCGAGATCGCCTTCAATCAAATGGCGAACAACCGGTACTGCAGATTTACCCAAATGTAAGGACAATGTTGTGCTCCCGGGTTCTGCGTCATCCGGGTCCAAGACAAGTTCCCTATCGCGCGTAAGGCGCACTTGCGCTTGAAGTACTTCAACAGGATCCCGACTGTATACAAGCTGTGTTCCGCCGGAACCGTCCCGCAGTTCCAACGCTTTGAACCCACTTCGCTTGAAATGATCATTACTAGAGCGCTGCACGTATGTCTTCAACGTGGACGAGGAGGAAGCCAGTTCCAGTAGTTCTCCGAGACGGAATGTCGGTCCTCGCAGAGCTTTGAACAAGCGATCGACTGTACTGGAACCCAGGCGGTTTTGGACGGATACAGCGACATCCAGAAAGTCGCGCACGTCTCTTGAAACATGACTTGGTATGGAATTGTCACCCTCGTGGGCATCACTGGTTGCGGGAGGGTCGAACCGATAAGGATGAGTGGTTTGGGGAGGACTCGGCGGTGTTTGTGGATTGAAAGAAGAAACTTGACGGGGTATGGGCGACGAGGAAGTTGGAAGACGACGGACGTAGGGAGGAACAGGTGGCACCAGGGGTCTGGGTCGAGTTGTGGGTAGATTGAGAATAGAGCATTTTGCTTCGTGCACGGCAATACCCATTGCATTCGTTGTGCGGAATGTGCAATGTGCAGCAGCGCATACATACACGTCGTCTTGCATGGACCAAGAAATTGGGAAGGGAAACAGGTAGTGAATGTTCGCTGGGATGTGAGGTCCGGTTGTACCTCTCAGGCAAACAGCTGAGGTGAACGAAGTTGTGGTGCTTGACTTCCTTCGAAAGGGATGAAAGCCGTCCTGATTGAACTCCAACACACAGTCCTGAAGTGAAAAGAAAAAAAAACTTATTAAGAAAAAACCTTATTATTATTGGGATAGAATGAGCATGCTCGGAGACTGAGCGCGGCCAAATGCCGCGCTCAGTCTCCGAGCATGATTCTATCCCAAGTACACATAGGCGTTGAAACCCAATGAAATCGGGCGTAAGAAGAGAAACGAACAATCTGGAGGGTCTCACCCACAAGCACGTCATCATGAACCAATGGCGACTCAGATGGACCCGATTACAGCAGTTCGTCTTAATATAGTTGGCTCGTGATGTTCCACGTGGAACACATAAATTCAAAAATCGCTGCTTACTCG
>JAULBV010124441.1:0-23720 GCA_032358295.1 Pterothamnion heteromorphum | reverse complement strand
ATGGGGGCACCGACTTGGTGCGCGATCTCGGCGACAGGCCAGGTCCAGAGCTGGCCTGAGCTTGTGAGGATGGCGTTGCCTCCGTAGACGGTGAGGCTGAGCCCGGAGCCGGCGCCCAGGAATGCGGCTGGCCAGGTCCAGAGCTGGCTGGTCTGGCTGAAATACGCGTTACCGCTGGAGATGTAGACGCCTCCGGTGCCGTTGCCGAGCAGGGCGTAGATCTGAGCGGCGGTGAGGTACAGTTCAGGCGGGCTCGGGGCAGTGCCTCCACCAAGGGCGCGGTCCTGGACGATCCGCAGCTCACCGGCCCCCAGAGTGGCACGAGCGCCTGAGGCCGCGGTGGCCACGATCACCATCCATGCGCTGCGTGCTTTTTGCGCAAAGACAAAGCTGAGTTCGGCGGTCGTGAATTCGAAGCTCCCATGCTGGGCCGATCCGGCAAGCCACTGGGCCTCGGTCAGGCCGGCATTGAGCCCGCCCACGGCCACGACCTTGCCTGGGGCCAGCAAAGTGCCATCCGTTTGGCTGCTCCAGAGTTCGCACACGACCTGTGACCAGGCGCTGAAGTCTGTGACCAGGCTGGGCGATGGTGCAGTCGGTTCGTCGATCGCGATCTCGACGCGCAGCGCATTCGCGTTCCAGATCGCGGCGGTGCGGTTGGTGAGCAGATCCAGCAGTGGCGGCTGGGTGTCACCAGGCGTCCGGCTGGCGAGCCGAAGGCGAATGCGTTTCTGGAAGAGAGCGGGCATCAGGCGGCGAGGACGGCGTGGAAATGATTGGGGAAGATCGACACCCGGTATCCTTTGGATTCGAGCGCGTCGCGAAGGTGGGCCTCGGGCCGGTCGTGAAACTCGCCGATGATGACGCGAGGTTTGACATCGAGGTTTTCGAAGACATTCCACTCGCCACCCTCGATATCGATTTTCAGCAGATCGATCTGCCGGCCACGTGAGAGCCAATTCAGGGTGACGGCCGGAACGAGAGCGCCGCCCTGGCCACATTTGCCGAGAGCGGTATTGCCAGACGGCGGCAGTTGGAATGATACGTGGGCAGCGCCGTAGTAGAGTGCGGCGTGAACGATGGCTGCCTTGGGAGCATTCGCTCGCAGTTGGGCGTGAGTGGCCTCGTTGGGCTCGATCGCCATGATGTCGGCCCGCGGCCAGAGCGACGCGGCCAAGGCTGACCAGAAGCCCATATTTGCTCCAGCATCCACCACCAGTTGTGGAGGCGAGATATTGAGCGCCGGAATCAGGTCCTGCAGCTGAAAGCTATCCGCACCGTAGATCTCGTTAAAATTGTAATCGTTCCAGCCGTCATTCGCGACTGTGCGCAGCACCACAGGCCTGGTCAGTTTGTGCCTTCCAACGCATGAAGCGGTGCGCAGGCTCCATGGCCCAGCCTCGCGCTGGTCCAAGAGATCCCGCAACACCTCTAAGGACAGTGACCGCCTACGGCCGACCCAGGCGACAGAAGATTGCCCCCAGTCGACATTGGACCAATCGGGTGTCTCGACCACGCAAGGCGTGCCAAGCGCGAAAGCAATGGCGAGCGGACCGGTCAGATTGGCGATGAGTAGGTCCGCCCCCTTGATCGCCCTTGCTACATCCAAGAGATTTTCCGTTTCCACTCGCGGCAATTCCACTCCCGTGTGTTTGACGAAGGCGGCGTGCTCTTGTGGCAGTCCGATGAATCCAGCCTGGTCGCGGAAAATGGACGCCAGAGCCGCCCACGGGAAAAACTGCTGGGCGTCGCGATACCTCTCGGTGAAGACGAACAACACCCGGTATGAAGGTGCCGGCGTGACACTCAGCCAGGGCTCGCGCAGAATTGAAAGATCATGCATGCCCATCGTGGCCAGATGCATGCCTGGGATTGACGATTGGTGCCCCCACCAGTCCCGAAATCCTGGCAGGTTCGACCTGACCACCCGCTCCGACCACACCACGTCATGAATGTATGGTTGCTGCAGTAGCAGGGGGGCGATCTGATCGACCAATTCCTTGGTCATGCGCATACCCGACTTGTCCGGCTCGTCGTACAAGTAGAGCTTCCCGCCTCCACAGGCACGGATCGTCGGCAACGCATAGATGATGTCGCCGAATTTCCCGTGGTGGGAATATTCGCCGTCCTGACAATGCAGCTGGCCGTCGCGCTCGATCATTTCGTGATTTCAGCGACCTCCGTGAGGAAGAGTGGAAAACTGCCAGTGACGTTGTGCCGGCGACACAGGGCGTAGCCAGTATCGCAGAAGTCGGTCCATTGAGCGACCGGGACGGTCAGGCATCCTTCAGAAGAGGTGCCGTTGACTCCACCGCGGTGGAGGTTGATGCCAAAGCAACCCTTGACCCGTTTGGCGAGGGTTCCGTCCGCGCGCATGCGCCCGATCTGCACCGGGTTCTCGCCCTGGCCGAAGGCGGGATACTGGCCCTTGTGGCGCCGACGCACGAAGCGCCAGACGCCTTGCTGAAGCTGAGCCATGTAGCCATCGGCCCCCGGGTTCCATCCGAACCGCGATGGATCAGCATTGCCGTTCCAGGCGCTGAAGTGATCGCCTGCGAGCCAGAAGATCGCATCGTCATACATGCCGATGTCATTTCGGCCCTTCTTCCCCATGCTGTCGCGGTAGTAGCCACGCACGATCACGCAGGCCACTTTGTCCGTGGACTTGAAGTTCGCGTGCTTTTGGAGCGGCTGGATGAGCTGCTCCACTTCGGCGATGGTCGCCTTGGGTCGAGTGGTTGGGCAGGGGGCGGGCATGGTGACTGGATGTGGAGGATGACCAGGCGCGGCCTACTTCACGCGGCGGCTGTAGCTGACGGCGAGTTCGATCAGGACATTGACGGCGGCCGTTCCGAGTTCGCGGCCTTCGCTGGAGAGCCAGTCCAGGAGATACGTGCCAACGTGACTTGCCTTCTGCGCACCGGTGAGGTCATCGCGTTGGGCAAATTCGCGGACGGCCTTCAAGGCCATCTCGAAATCTTCGCGGCTCAGGCCATGCAGCCAGGCGATGAGGCGGGTGATCAGCAGCGTGTAGAGAGCGGTCATGATTGGATGTGGGTTGGGATCGTGTGTTGATTCAAACAGGCAGGGCGCGCCTCAATTCTGGGGTCCCATCTCCAGGAGCTTCACCACCTCCATCGAGAACCACTGCTCCTCGTGCTCCGGGACGTAGATCCCGTCCGTCGTCTGCACCGGCTGGCCCGCGGGCAAGCTCAACATACCGGGCTGATAGAGCGTCGGCGGCTGCTTTGGCCGCTTGGATGCGGTGCACGAGATCAGTGGCAAGATGCTGATCAGAAAGCAGGCCGCTGCCGCGCATGCGGTCGTGCTCAAGCGTGAGTTGGCGGATTTCATCGAGTATGACTTTTTTCTGACGGGCGAATTCGGCGGCGTTGCGCAGCTCGACCCACAGCAGGGCAGCCCGAAGGAGTGAGCTGAGGATGGCCACGCTTACTTGGTGGGTTGGGTACCGTTCTGCTTCTGAGCGAAGCGCAGCACGTTGTAGAGCGCGGTCAGGGCGGTGGTGGCGGCGATGGCCCAGCCGGCGTTCAGTTGCTCGGTGATCGTCAGTGCGGCCGAGACCGCAACGGAGATGGCGGTGAGCCAGAATTCGGTGGTTTTGATTCCGTCTTTGAGCGGTGGTTTCATGATTCCAGCGGGTTGTGGGTTGGTGTGGGCGGCGGTGCGCAGCGCACACCGCCGTGGTTGTGGCGGTGTAGGGGGTCTCAGGGCACGTGCGTGGCCTTGGTCACTTCTGCGGCAATGCCGGCCTGCTTGGTCGCTTCCTTGCCGGCGGCGATGGCTCGGGTTGTGCCTTCGCTGGCGACCAGGCGCTTGGTCATTCCGTCCTGTAGAATCTGCTGACCAGCGGTGACGCCATCAGTGACGATGTCAGTCGCCACAACCGTCCCGATTGTTTTGACAGCTGTTGCGAGGCTTTTGGAGTTATTGACGCTCTCAGCCTCCACCCCGTCGGGCGTGAGCTTAAGGCCTGTCGCATCGCCACCGACGCTGGCGTAGGTGAACATACCGGAGGTCCGATTGCCGGTCATGACGGTGCACGATTGGCAGAGGGCGAGGGAGAGGACGATGAGTGTGGCTTTCATTACGGTGGACGGGGTGGGGTTGGGATTTGGCCATCAGCCATGCGGATCGCGTTCCTGCGCGAGTGTGCCGGCGGCCGTGATGCGGTAGAAAACCTCCCCGCCCAGCGGATCGGTTTCAGAGGCGACCTGGCCGAGATCGACCAGGAACCGGCAGGCCTTGTCGACCTGGCTCTCGGTGCATTCGTGCTCGGCCTTGAGCGCACGCGTGATGCTGGCCGCGCTTCGGGCCACGCTGGCGCGTACGTACAGGAAATGGCGCACGGCTCGGCGCACTTCGGCGGGCTTCGTGCTCATGACGCCCTCCCTTTATTGGTTGTGCCTTCCAGCCGACCGAGCGCGCGCTGGATGGACTGCAGCTCGGCATTGACCGTCTTGGCATTGACCTCCTGACTCTCCCGCAGCTGATCGATCTTGGAGCTTACGTCCTCCAGGTGGTGATTTAATTTTTGTTCCACCCAGCCCTCGATCTTGTCGATCCGACCAGTCAGACGAATCACTTCGCCCTTCGGCGCAAACCGATCTTCATATGCCGGGGTCGGCGCAAAGCCCCTTTTGATATCCAGCACTACCTTGACCGCCTGCGCGACTCCAAGTAGGGCGAGGACTATCAGTCCCGCGGCAACTACCGGGTCGACGTTGCTGAGGTCAATGACGTACGAGGCAAAAAGGGGCGACATGCAGCCCCCATCAGACCACAGTTTTCGCCCCTTTTATTTAGCGGGAGCCCCG
The DNA here is from genome assembly GCA_032358295.1 of Pterothamnion heteromorphum. NCBI lineage: Eukaryota > Rhodophyta > Florideophyceae > Ceramiales > Ceramiaceae > Pterothamnion > Pterothamnion heteromorphum. The sequence continues at coordinate 18,885 of JAULBV010124441.1, read as the reverse complement.
TCCGCGCGGGGGATTTTTTGCCAGCTGCGACGAGCCTCAGTCTTTTTTCCCTGGCTCACGCGACAGCGGCCGAAATTCCATCGGCGGGTCCGGCTGCTTGATCGCCAATTGCAGCCAAGCATCAAACAGCGGTGCCACTTGTTTGTGGCGCAGCCAGCCTGAGAACTTGACGGTACCGCCGTCCACGACGGCAGAGAATTTTACATAGGTGAAGCCAAACACGCGAGATCCTACCACGTGCGTCAACGAAGCAGCTTATTTCGATCAGGCCGGCTGCCGATCCCCTTAGAAGTCTTTCAGTCGTTCTCTTTTCTCCTGAGCATCTTTTTCGGCGAAGGACTTCCTCCACTCCTCGGTAGTAATTGCCAATACCCGATCAAAAATGTGCCAAGAGGCGTAAAGCTTTTTCTCATCACATTTCCAAGATCGGCTGCGAAATTCGATCGCGGTGTTTGCTTTCCAAGAAGCCGATCCAGCATTGGCTGATTTGAGTGAAGTCATTTCGGTGTCGTCTAATTCCTCGCCAGGGACTCCTTCATCTGTGCACTTCTGATAGAAAATCGCCCAGCACTTCTTGTCCTTATCCATGGCAGCGATGATGGCCATGTTGCCTTTGCGAAATGCAACCGAACGATCCTCTTTGAGGATCTTCACCGGCTCTCCATAGCGCTTTACGCATTGGTCGAAGGTTTCGCCTATGCGCGCGAAGCACTGGTGGGAGAAGACGAACATCAAAAGTGAGCATGATATAGATTTCATCGTGGTGAGAGGTCCAGAACCGGATGGATGGATTTATGATTTCGGCAATAATGCCGCTTTGGCACTTCTAAGTCGAGCGTCAAACTCAACAGCGATCGCTCGCAATACTTCAGCATGCGCTTGCCGAAAAAGTTCGCGTTTCTCGACGACGATTTCCGTCACAAATTCCGAGTGGTGCTCCAAAAGTTCCGGATCGGTCATTCGTCTGCAGGCGCCAGCGGGGCCTTCGACCGCAATCGAAATCACCGCCTGATCGCTCGGCGCTGTTGGTGCGCCTGCGATATCCGCGATGATGCCACGTTGGCCTCTTTGGAGCGCCTCACGCTGCTCAACAGACAAAGCGGAGTCTGGAGGAGGAGCGACACCGTTAATGAGTTTGTATGAGGCACGCGGGTTGAGTTCACCAGTCAACAGCCAGTGAAGATCGCAGGCTAAAATTTCCGACAAGGTCTGGACTAATTGGGCAGAAGGATTCTTCCTCTTCCCTCGCCGCAGAAACGACAGGTACGGCTCTCCAATGCCTGCCATAGCGGCAATCTCAGTGGCTCGCATCCCAGAATTCCGAATGGCCTGATCAAGGCGGGTAAAGAAATTTACATCTGTGGTGAAGTTTTTCATTGCAAAGAATTCACTGGTGAATTATAAATTCCGCGGAATTCAACTGAATGAAACACCCATCATCCACGATCACAAGCCGAAAACGCCAATACCGGCGCTGGCCCGTGCCACTCGCCAAGGCCGCCTCCCAAATCCCATGCTCCCTCGCGCATTTGCATGGAGTCCTGACGGGCGCCCGCGTCAGCCGACGCGTCAAGGAACGGTACGAAGAATTGGCAAAGCTTAAAGGAGGTGCTCGATGAGTGCTCCCAGGTTGATCAAGGTGCGCCGTGATCAGTTGGAGCCGCATCCAGACCTAGCAAATCACCCGACCGCTACCCGATGCCTTGAGATTCTAAAGGAGAGCGCCGCTGAGAAGGCAGACCAGGTGGTGGAGGCAACGCGGTTGGTCGCTCTGTTTACGTACTCCACTTCAACAGCGGGCATCCTTGATCCTCTCCACATCTGTCCACGATCGGATCGACCAGGGCATTACTGGATCTTGGACGGCCGGCACCGCATGGAGGGGTCGACTGCAACTGAGTTTGAGGCGTGGTTGCATCAGGAGGCGGAGGCTGAGTCGATCATTCTTTCGGCCTTCTTTGATCGGCGGAATTTCACCCAAGATCAACTCGCTTGGTTTCTGATCAACAAATGGCCCGATCTAGCGGACACCGAGTCCCGAAAAGGAGGCAGGCCAAAGAACTGCTCTATTTTGGAGCGGTTTTCCCTGCGAGGCGTCTCAGAACGCTACGGAGTCAGGCAGGCAGACCTCATCCAAGCAGCGAAACTCTACAGGGAGGCAAAGAAGAAGAAGCGGCTTTTGCAAACAAGCGCCAGCGTCGCGTGCGGCTGCGGGCTCGGGGCGCTGATCAGAGGTCTAGGATACGTGGATCCGGAGGGAAATAATCCACCTCGCCCTCCATTCTCGGCGGTTCAGACAGACAAGAAGTTCAGGTCCTTTTATAGGGGATTCAGGGATATCCTGATTGCAGGCGGAGTGGAAGCGGAGGCCGCGCTTGAGGAGGTCAAGGGAAACCTCGTTTTGGTCTGTCGTGATGGGAATAACGACAGGGGATGTGCGGTGAAGCTCCGCAGCATGCTCAAGGACGTCATCAAACTGGCGGAAAAGGCCGGACAGAGAAGCGGCGAGGAACTCGATCCAGAACTTGGCGATGAATAAAGAGACCTCCAAAATTTTGAAGAGGATAAAGAGCGACCACCGCAGGATCGCGCAGGCTCTTTTTGAACTCGAAAAGTCCCTTGAGGGACCGGCGCTTTTGAAGCCCCAACCAGAGGCTTCTGATGTTCTGGCGCCCCGCAAGACACTACGGGAAAAAATCGCCACGGTCGAGCAGCTCCAAGCGGCCCTGCTAGCGGGGTCCAGCCTCAATCAAGCCGCCTCCGAATTAGGGGTTCCAGTTTCCACAGCGAGCCGATGGCTTCGCTCGTATAGGCATGTAGGCCGTCGCGGTCTCCTAGCCAAGAAGTCTCCTGGCCGGCCAAAAAAGCAGAAGGAGGCACGGTCATGAATGCAGCAGCTCTTACGCGCCGCGAACTGCGGCTGCGCGCGATCGCGCGGCAGATCATCCGGCATGGATACGCATCCGGTGAGGTCGCCGCTGCCCTGGCGCGCATGGCACTGGAGTACTCGGAACGCAACATCGGCGACGCCGCCCGGGTGCTGGGCCTGCCACCGGAGGACGTGGCCAAGCTCACAGGCGATGCAGCCCAAGTGATCACGATGGGCTTAGCCCCGGCTTCGGACAAGTGGAACCCCGGGCCGGCCGCGTGGCCGGCTGATGGGAATCACGATTGAATTTCAGAACACTAAACACACGCATGGCCTGGAAATCCAAATTCGAGAAAGAAGCAGATGTACGGCGCGTTCAGGCGCTGATGCACGCGGGCGGCCTCTCCCAAAATCAGGCGTGTTCGGCAGCTGGCGTCTCGGTGGCGAATTACACGAGGTGGGCGAGCGCGATGGCGGACGGCGGACTGGAAGCATTGTCCGCTGCCAAACCTACGGGCCGCCCGCGGAGCTTTGAATTGACCGACGATGAAACCAACGCCCTGCGCGGACTGACCGCCACCTTCGATTCTGTCCGCTACGCCATCGAGGCGTTTCCGCGGCATGACTGCTGCCAACCGACGACACGGGCAAAGATCAATGAGATCCTCGATCGTGCGGCGCGGGCCGGCCGGGAGCCGCATTTCCCTCGCGCGCTGTGTCGGGCAGCCTTTGTGACGGAGGACGAGCGGATGCGCCTCCGGGGCCAGAAGCACGCCCAGGCGAAGGAATTCAGCCCGCGCAAGGGGATGTGGTTCGAGGACGCGGAGGGGAACAAGATGCCGATCCTCGCCCACACCGTCTGGACGATGGACGATTACTCGGCCAACCAGCCGTACATCGTCACCGCGGAGGACGGCCAGTCCCGGTTGTGCCGCCAGTACCTGATGGCACAGGATGTCTTCAGCTCGGCCTGGATCGGATCGGAAGCGATCGGTCGCGAACGGGACGCCTACCGCGGCGAGGATATTCTGCGCTTCATCCTGCGCACGATCGACGGCCAGGGCACGATGCCGCGCTTCTTGCTCCTGGAGCGCGGGCGGTGGGACAGCCGCGCCGTGCACGGCCTACCGCTCAACGATGACCCGAGCGGTCCGCGATGGGGAGGCCTGGATGATTTGTTCTGCATCAAGCACGGATTCACGCCGCGCCACAAAGCAGCTTTGGAGAGCAACCTCTCGCTCCTGCAACGCGCCCTGTAGCATAGCGGTACCGAGATCGGGCGGACGCGGAGCGAGTTCGAGGATGCGACAAAGGCACTGCTCGCCGTCCAGGCCGGCCGGCTCGATCCACTCAAAGCGGGATTCCTCCCGTTGGGGGCATCGTCCGAGCTGCACTGGCAAGCCGCGCAGCAACTCAACGCCAGGCCGAAAAGCCGGGTGAACTTTGACCAGGCTGTGGTGCCGAACGATCTGCTGCAGCAAGCAGAGGAGCGTCGGCCACTGCCCCCGGATGAGCGCTGGAGGTTTTTCCCGGTCAAGCGGGCTGGCACGGTGCGCGGCGGCTTCGTGGAGGTAGCATTGGAGCACTGGCCGCGGAGCTTCCGCTTTCAGGTCAACGGTGTGCTCGATGGATTGTACCTCGACAACGGGCACGCCATCTTCATCGCCTTCGATCCGGCGCAGCCGCACTTGAGCGCGATGATCGCCAATGCGGAGACCGGGACGCGCAACCGCGCCGGTTGGCCGCTCGGTTACAATCTGGTGCTGGCGCCGCAAGAAACGGAGGCGCCTCAATTCACACTCCGGCCCGGCGGTTACGCCGACGGCAACAAGCGCAAGGCCAACGCCACCGCCCGGACCAGCTTCGCCGCCATCAAGCCGCATGTGCGCGGCATGCGAGTGGATGCCGCCTTCGATGGCTCTGGCCGCACGACCACTATCCAGTCAGGGGCTGCACCTGCACCGCGCGTCGCCCCGGCCGGGCTGTCGCCCGAGGGCGGCCAAGCCCCGGCCGCCCCACGGCCGGTCCGTGAAATCGCCCCGGCCGGAAGGCGGCCCGTCCGAGATCTCAACACGATGTCCCGGGCCGAGCTGATGGCAGCGCTGGCCCAAGCCCAACACGCCGAGGAGGCCCTTCACTGATTCCAGACCCCCACCACCCACTCTCACTATGTCCACCGCAACTCTCAACCCCGCCGCTCCGCCGCCGGTTCATGTCATGGGCGACGAATGGCAGCCGCAGCTTCTGGCGGCCGTCTTCCGGAAAGGCCAGCTTGCCATCCACACGCAGGCAGCCGGTCATCTGTTCTATTCCTGGCCGACCAACGAATTCCAGGACGTGGCCCCAGCCGAAGGGCAACGGGTCTGGTGCCTGTTCGATCCGATCACGGCTGAGGAAATCATGGTCTTCGCCGAGCCGGCGGGCAAAGAGGACCCGCTCTTCCTGGGCATTGCCGAGGTGATCTCGGCTGAAGAGGAGGAGGCATCATGATTACCTCCCTGAACGCCGACGCGCCATTCGTGGTGGCCACGGCCAACGCCACGCTGCGCACGCTGCCGGATGATTTCCGGGACCACCGGACCGCCGCGGCCAATGCGCTGACCTGGCTCAATGAATACGCCGATCAAGAAGGCCTCGACGATACCGTCATCGATAGCCTGACCGGCCAGGTCATCGCGATCGCGCTTCACGCCAGGGCACGGGCAATGGCCCGCCGCGCCGACACCACGGAAGGAGGGAACGGACTATGAAGCGGGCTCCTCAAAACATCCGCCTGCGCTGGCTGCTCAATCTGGTGGCACGGCAATTCTTGATCAGTCCGGCGGAACTGCGTCGGCAGGATCGCACGGCTTGGAAGGCGGCAGCGCGCGATGTCTTCGCCGTGCTGGCTCTTAACTACCAGTTTGGGACGCGAGCGGAAATCGCCGCGATGGCGGGTCGCGATCCGAGCATGACGGCTGCCGCAAAACGACGGCTTCTGGCCGATTGGCAGACAGATCCGGATGGTTTGACGGCCACGGCGACCCGAATCCTGAGCGGACGGGTTTCCCAGGAGCTGAGCCGCACGGCGGAAATGGCCTCAAAAACGCCGTCTGAGACCGGGTTCTCCCGTGGCCGCGGTGGTCACACCACTCGCCCCCCGTCCCTGGCTCCTACCCCGCGGCCTAACGCGGCCTACCGCAACTCCACTCACCCGCTGACTTCTTCCGCCTCCGAATAGTACGAAAAGGCGAACAACCCGCCCAAAAACCAACCCTCAAACCCATACCATGAGCAACCGCATTAAACAAGCCCAGGAGAAAGGGCGCCACTCCGGAACCACCTTCCTCGAACACAGCCTGCCGCCCGGCGACTTGGATCTGGACGACTCCCTGCTCGACGACGGATCAAACCCGCCGGCCGTAACGGATTCCGACGCCCTTCTGGCGGTGGCCCAAGAGATCCGCAAACACCAGCTGAGCCACACACCACCGCTCAGCGACGCCAAACTCATCCAGCGCTACCCGGATCTTGGATCAGCGAAGACATACAGGCGCATCCGGGACGGGAAAGCTCAGGACCGGGCCACAGGGGGATTGCTCGACATCGGCCAATGGCTGAGCCGATACAAGGCAGTCCTGGGGCAGATCCGGAAACGGCAGCTCGGCAACGGCGCGGAGGCCATCTATGACGACTTTGCCAACGCGCTGCGGGTGAAAGCCGCGTTTGATGACCTGTGGCGAGCGCAGGATCTGGGGGCGGTGGTCCTGGTCGAAGGTGCCAGCGGCTCCGGAAAAACGCAGGTCTTGAAGCTGGTGGCGGCGTCCGGCGATGGATCGGTCTGCTGGACTGAGGCGACCGAGAGCTGGGAAAGCCTGTGCACGGCACTTGGTGATCTGCTCCACGCCCTGGATGAATACGCGATCCCGAACAGCATGTCGCTCCGCCTGCAACGGCTCACCGAGGTGCTGCGCGGGCAGGATCGCATCATCTTCATTGACGAAGGGGAACAAATCACGCCGCGGGTTCTGAACGTCATCAAAACCCTGGTCAACCGGACGAGCGTGAAGTTCATGATCGGGGCCAACCCCACACGCAAGTGGAGCCGACTGCTGGCCACGGAAGAGGGCAGCCAGATCCTGCACAATCGTCTGTGTTGCCGGGTGCTCTTGCCGGCCATGGATGCCGAGCACGTGGGGCTCTACCTCAACCGCCGCCTGGGTCTGTCCTTGGCCGGGAAGGAGTGGGATGCGGCATTTGCCGCGGTGGCGGCCGTCGCGCGCCACAACGGGCACGGAGCTTTCCTCCGCAAGCTCACCACCAGTCTGCGGGCTGCCATGGCCGACGATCCGGATGCCCTCAGCAGTCCTCAATGTCTCGGCGACCACGCCGCCCTGGTCCGCAGCGGGGTGAAAGGCCGGGCGGCGGCCGACGCCTGAGAAATTCCAAATCCACAATCCACCCACCACCCATCCCATGAGTAAACGCATCAAAACCACCGAGGAGCAGGATCTCCAAATCATCATTCCCCAGTCCCGCGACGAAGCCGTGGCGAGCGTGCGGGTCATCGTGACAGCTCAGCTGGAAACCGAACGCCTGGTCGCAGAGCGTGACAGGGCGATCGCGCGGATTGGCGAGGGCTTTCACACCGAAATCGAAGGGCATGGTAAGGTCATCAACTCACGCCTGGCTGGCTTGAAAGCGTGGGCGAAGGCGAACGCGGCTGAGTTCGGCAAACTGCGCTCAACCATTCTTGACGGCCACGCCATCGGCTTCCGCGACAGCCGTGAAACGAAACCGGCCAAAGGAAGGACCTGGAATGCGGTTCTGCAGGGTCTGCTCAAGCGTCCGGAGCTGGATCGGTTCATCCGCCGCAAGGCCGAGCCAAACAAAGAGCAGATGCTGGCCGAGCGCGATGACACCGTGCTGCTGACATCCATCGGCGTCCGGATCGTGCCGAAGGAAACCTTCTACCTGAAGCCAAACCGCGAGGGCCAGGAGGCCCCGGAGCTGACGCTCTGAGCGGCCCAAATTTACCCGCCCACATCCATCCACCCCTGTCCACCGATATCCATGTCCACCGCTGGAACCACTCACCCCGCACCATTCGCGCTCGCCACTGTCACCGCCTCGACGGGCGGCGGCGTGGCGCTGGCCGCCATGCTGGCCATCACGCCATCCCTCCTCAGTCCCATCGCCCGCGATCTGCTGCGTGAACTGCAGGCCGCTCGCATGAGCCCAACCTGGGACCCACGCCGCCGAGACTGGAATCTCGGTCACCTCATCAGTCGCCTGGGCACACTGATGACCGTGGTGCACCTGCGCCGGATGCCGGATGCCGCGGAGGCCGCCGTCCGCTGTCTGGTGCTGCTGCGGCTCATCTACGCGCCGAAGGATTCCGCTGAACAGGATGCGGCCTGGCTGCGCTCCCGCGAGGAGCTGGCCTGTATGTTCAATCCGAGCTGGCCGGAATCTGTCACGATGCTGGCGACCGCCCTGGGAGCCGCGCTGGAAGAACCAATCCTCCGTCGCGTGTGCGCCGTCGATCACTTGGCCGAGCTGCTCCTCTCCACCGCCAAGTGCTGGCCGATCGTGCCGCCGCCCGCGTTCGTAGTCCCCAACTCAACACGCCACGTCGCATGAAGTCACTCACGAAGAAACAGAAGGCCGTGATCTGCGATCTGGCCAACCAGGCGTTCGCTGCTCAGGAGAAGTGGGGCCAAGTCTCGGTGCCTACCGGGGTGTCGCGCTCAAGTGTGATTGCTGATTGGCGGCGTGCCAAGCAGATCGATACTGTCGGACTCGCGAGCCTGACGGCATGCGACCAGCGCCATTATAACGCTCTCGTCACTGTTTTTGCACACTTGGCCGGCCGCTCGGCTGATGCCTTCCGCTCTTCGATGCGCGAAGACAAACCGGGCCAGGCACTGGGGCAGGCCGAGGGCGTGCGTCAGGCGCTCTGGCATCTCAAGACGAATTGTGAGGCGAATGGCCTGGCTTATCCGGCCTGGCCGCTGGCTCTGGCCAAAGACAAATTCCGTGCTCATGCGCTGGAGGACCTGAGTCCAAAGCAGATCTGGCAGATCATCTACACCGTGCGCAACCGCGCCTCGAAAAAGAAGGAGGTCGCATGAGCGATAAACAAGATGACCTGACCGCCGTTCTGTTCGCACAATTGTCGCGACGGATGACGCAAGACCCATTGGAGGCGCTAGCTGATTTGAGTGTGTGCATGGCTGCTTCTCTGGCGCTAATGAGGCCGGCTGCTTGGGAGGAGCTGCAACTTATCTTGGCGTACGACGGTACGGGCACGGAACAGTGTGTGGCATCGCAGTCAGCTTTGCTGCACTGGCTCCGCGCAGAGCGTGAGTGGGGGCTGATGAAACTGGAAAAACCAATCCCCACCGATGGGTAATCCAACCATCACCGCCAAGATCGTCCCCGACAACATCGCTGTGACTGTGCCGCGTGCGCAGGCCTCGGAGGTGGAGCCTGGAATGTTCGTGGCCGCCCCGACTTCGCCTGCGCCACCGATGACCGGTGTGTACACATGGCGGCGCCGGGAGGATGGTGCCTATGAGCCAGAGTTGGAACTGCGCAGCGCGCTCGTCCCCCTGAGCGAGTGGAACCCGAAACGCTACGGCTGCTCCAAGCAAACGATCCAGCGGCTGTGCATCGGCGGATTCGTGCGGGGTGCTCTCCCCGGGCCGAGCACGCTGATCATCGATCTGGATTCCTACTATCAACATCTCGACCAGGTCCGCACCGATCCGCTGTTCTGGAATGAGGAGCGGCTGGCGAAATTCTCTGCCGCCCGTCTTCTGCACAACAATGGCCTGGGCGGCCTCGGCTACCGGGTCAACAAGGCAAACCGCGAGATGGTCCTGGATGCGGTGAAGGAGATCCTCGCCAGTCCCGGGACTCTCAACCAGCTGGCCTCCGCGCGCCAGACGCGGGCCACCTCCAAGCCGGCGGCTCAGGCCGACGACCACCCCGAACTTTTTCCGTCCACCACACCAACCCCAACTTCCAATGTCGACACCGAGTGAACCAAAACCAGCGCAACCGCACCACTTCCGAATCATCGTAGCCCTGGGCATCGAGGACGTGAATGATTCGTGGGTGAGTGCCGCGATTCGGGCGTGCCCAAAGTTCGCCGGTCTGCCGAGCCGCAAGGTCGTGGTCGCGTGCATCAAACTGCAGCCTGAGGCTGAGAAGGCACTGCTGAAGAGCGAAGGTAGCGATCGCGAAAAGGAAACTCTGTTGGCGAACGTGATGAAGCAGCTGCGTCGCCTGGACCTGCAGCATGACGGATTCGGTGTCGCGAGTTCAGACTTTCCAATCGCTGTCCGGGGGTAGCCATGGCCAAGATGATCTGCGCCGAGCCCACTCAGCTCGATCTCTTCCCAGACGTGCACGGCTCCCGCGGCGCGATCGCGCGCCAGGGTCGGGCCAGAATCACGGCGAAAGGAAAGAAGGTCTATGACACGCCACGCGGCTACGCCGCTCAGCCTGGCTCAGGCCCGGCCGGCGAAACGTGCCGCGGATGCCGCCACCGATGCTCTCTCAACAAGTGCGGCCGATCCTGGCACAAATGCGGTCTGCTGGAGCACCGCTGGACCAATGGCCCCGGAACCGACATCCGACTCAAATCCCCAGCCTGCCAGCACTGGGCCGCAAAACCACCGCTTGAACCGTAATCTCATGAGCAACTCACAAACCGAACCCGATCTCGGGGACGAAATAGCAATCCCCATGGAGACGCTTCTCGACCGTCTCACCGAAGAACAAGTCGAGATGCTCCGCCTGGGGCTGGTCCACAACTTCCATGCGAGCATCGACCAGCCGCCAGAAATCAAGCGCATCAACTGCTTCATGCTGACGGTCTCCAGCGGCCAGGTCGTGGCCATCGACGCCACTTGCACCATCAAGGATGTTTGGAACCTGGCTGATGCGGCACAGCAGGCCGGGGGACTGCCTTGGAATGACTCGGGGATCAACGGACCAGAGATCCCGTTGACGTGAGAAAAACTATCTGGTTTTGCGACGCCGTGCCTTCTGTTCTTTCACATGTTCGAAATGCAGGATCACTAACAATGCAACCTGCTTGTCTGTGATTTGCGATACCAATTTTTCAGCATCTCGATTGAGGCAGCGAAACTCTGCTGCGTTCTTCCGGGAAACCTTCTCATCAAGTTCGCCGTCGTAGTCCAGGGATGCCACTATTGCATGATGGACGAACCTATTGCGGCGTTTTTTGAATCCTTGCAACGATTCGGTTAACACCTTGTCTCCTGAAATAGACTTGAATATCCCGATCAATCTGTGCAGTGGCTCCGTTTCATACAGATCGGCACCAAAATCACCATTCAGCTCTCCAGCAACTCGCTTCTTTACCACTTCAAAGGCAATCCCCAAATAGATTTTGAGAGCATCCTCCACAGCTTGGCACCCAGAAAGCGCACCCCCTGCCAGTTTATGAAATTCTTGTAGTTCCACGATTGAACGAAATCGTGGCTTTAATCCCACACTTGCCAAGCATTTTCCATTCGCAACGCATAATGGCCGACCTGCTCTTTGACCCTGTCCCTGCCGAAATCGCGATCGGCTTTATCCGTCGCCGTGTGCCGCTGAAGCGGGTGACGTTCGAGGGGCTGTTGCCTGAACTGCAGGGCGCGGCATTCACGGTGTCCGGCATCGAGCAGCTGGACGTGCTGCAGCAGATTCTGGATCTGGTCTCGGAAGTGCCATCCGGCGAGGACTTCAATAGGGTCAAGAAGCGGGTGAAGAGCATCCTGCTGGACCACATCCCACCGCCGCGCGATGCGGAGCCGTCGCTCTTCGCGGACTTCACGGCCGAGGAGCTGGCGGCGCATGCGGAGAAGCTGGACACACGAGCGAAATTCATCACGCGCAATCTCACGACGCGCGCCTACTCACATGCGGCCTACACCGATCTGCAGGCGGCTGGCGATGCGCTGCCGTACTGGCAGTATCTGACGGTGGGGGACGAGCACGTGCGCGACACGCACCGCGCGCTCGACGGCATCATTCTTCCGAAGGATGATCCGTTTTGGCGGAAGCATTTTCCGCCATGGGAATTTGGTTGCCGTTGTCAGGTGGTGGGGGTTCCTGGTCCGGAGGTCGAGGAAATGCGCGCGGCGGAGGCGAGCACGCCGCATGAGGAACGCCTGGTGCTGACGCCGGAGCAGATCGAGCGGCTGCGCAATGAGAACAAGCTGGCTCGTCGGATCAATGGCACGCTGATCGACGCGGATCTGCGGGCTCCGGATGAAAAGGCAAAGGGCGCGGCCTGGACATTCGACCCGGCCGACCTGCGGCCGGATCTGGGCGAACTGCGAGCCCGGTACCAGCCGGCCGTCTTCGGCGCCTGGGAGAAATGGGCGAAGGCCACGCCGCTGGACCCGCGTGAACCGAATGGCCGCACTGTCTGGGACTGGGCGGACGGGAAGAAACCAGCCCGCAAAGCGGCGCAAAAACGCGCCGTCAAGCCCAAGGCCAGGCCCGCGAACTTGAATGCCGCGCTCGTGCGAGCCGGGCTATCGAGTACGGGCGTGGCGACATTGGCCAAGATCAAGGCGCTTCGCGAAGCGCTCGTCCACGAGAACCCGGCCACGATCGACACCGCGCTCAAGCGTGTGATCAATAGCGGAGGCAAATACGCCGCGGGTCTGGTGGCCGAATGGAAGACGCACGCAAATGACCTGCTGCGGTACATCGATCCGGAATTGATCAAGGCGCTGCCGGCGCTGGAGGTGGAAATGAGTTCGGCGCTCCGGGCGCTGGGCCAGTACAGCCCACGTGCCCATCGCGTGACACTGAGTGCGGAGCATCTGAGCGCGGGCCAACTGCGCCGTGACACGATCTTCCACGAGCTGACGCACTGGCTCCACATGCACGCACCGGCGGAAAAGCGCCAAGCTCTGGCGCAATGGTTCGCCGAGCAGACGCGGGGGCAACGGGTGGTGAAACTGCGTGATGGTGGAGACGGGATTCCCGACGATCTTCTCACTCCGGCGCGCGGGGACTATGCTGGGCGCATCTATCCAGGCGAGGCGGTTCCCCAGGGGCTGGAAGTGCCGACCACGCGCATGGAGATCCTGGCGCGATCGGACGAGGAGCTGCTCGACCACTGGAACTTCATCTCCCCCACCTCGGGTCGCTTCGCCTGGCGCGAATCATTCCTCAAAACCCTCAACCTGCTTTTCCAATGAGAACCATGACGCTCACGATGCAATTCACCGACGGCTCGGCGGCCGTGGCGGTGCATCGCACTGATTTCCCCGGCGCCGAATCCGCCCCCGAATGGTCGGGCAATACCGGATCTCTTCCTGCTGCGCTCCTCACCCAGGCTCGCACTCAGGATGGTCTGGCGGCCAGGTGCCATGCGGTCGCCCTGGAACTGGGGGCAACGGTTGCCGTGGAGATTGAAGGCAGCTATCGCTTTGCGGACTAGGCCTCGGTAAGGGCGAATTAGGACTTTGGTAAAAGCGCTAGAACTACGCCAACAACCGAGGCCACTGCCGCAATCACTGTGAGCCAAAAGGTCGGAACAACAGTCCAGTGTGATCCTCGAAGCTCATCCAGTTTAGATTTTAACTCGTCATGCCTCTTTTCATCCGCTTCTTGCCGACGGCGATAATCCATCTCGTCAAGCAATTCCGTGGCAGCGATATGTGGATCGCTGTATTCCTTGTGCGTCTTCAACACCCTGAGAAGATCCAGCCGGGTGTGCTCACTGTAGTTCTGGCGGTAGACTTCAATCTGGTTGGTCGGATCGGTGGACATGGTTTCGGTCAGATATCTCTGAACATTGCACAATGAACGATGGATTCAGCATCCGCATTACAAAAGCGGACGACGTTTCGCCCAGGCTCAGGCGTGCCGCCGCGGCCGCAAAATCGCCGCGGCTGATGCATGCGATCGGCACGGGTCTGGTAGGGCACACAAAACGTTCCTTCAACTTCCCAGCAATGCGGCCGGCCGCCTGGCAGGTGAAGAAGGACGGCAGCCCGGCCACACTGAAAAGTCGCGAGGCAACTCTGTGGCGATCGATCCGTGTGGTGAAGGCTGAAGCGACGCGGGTGAGGATAGGATCTGATCGGCCGTACGCGGCCATCCACCAGCTCGGTGGAAAGACCAGGCCAATGGTGGCGCGGCCGTACTTTCCATTCACCTCCGCTGGACAGATCACCCCAGGCGGAGCAAAGACGGTGGAACAAATCCTCGGGGTGAAGCTAAGGTTTTGAGGTGGGATAAATCCCCCGCGCGCTTGGTGCTCCCGCTAAATTGGATGAGCGAAAAGTGTGGTCAACTGCGTGCCGATGTCGAAACCGGCCACGAAGAATCCCCCCACGAATGAAACAACGGAAGCGCCGCAACCGGCCGCCGTGTGCTTCGGTCCGCGGGTGGCATTTTCGGCCAAGGCGCCGTCCAGTAATGACGGGCTGCCGCAACGCATCCTGATCGCCAAATGGGGTGAGAACGCCGGCCGCACCAGTGGTGCGAAGCTGAGGGTGAACGAGGTCACCGCCGCGGCGCTGCCTCGCGTGATGGATCGGATGGGGCTGGATCTGATCCCGCTCGACTTCGAGCATCAATCGCACAAGGGCCACGCCAACTATGTGGCCCCACCACAGCTGGACGTGGCTGGGCATGGCACCATCGAAGTGGTGGCGGGAGAGGGCATCTATTTCAACGTGCGCGGCTATACGCCGGTCGGCAGTCAGAAGGCGGTCAACTACCCTGATGTCTCAGTTGTCTTTTTCCCAGACGACAAGGGCAATGTCCTGGCTGTCTCGTCCGTCGCTCTCACTCTGCAAGGAGACATCGCTGGGGCGCACTTCAGCGAAGCGCCTCAGGCGTTCTCGGCCTGGTTGGCGCTGCACACCGCTCAGCCGGCCGCGGCGATCACCGCCGACGAAATGCTCATGGGCCAACTGCGCGAACTGCTCGACCTGGGCGATGAGGCGTCGGCCAAGGACGTGAGTGAATCGCTGGAGGCGGTTCTGGCCGCCCGCCGGGAACCAGCGCGGATGAAGCTCACCGCGGAGGCTGGCAAATCATCTCCCGATCCGCAAGCAGAGGAAACGAACGCTCCAACCGCACCCGCCGTCAAAGATCCGAAATCAACACCCCCGGACACCACCCAACCCGATAAAGACATGTCACAACCGACCACTCCCCCCGCCGCACCCGATCTCGCCGCCACCAATCAGAAGCTGGACAAGCTGATCGATCTCATGACCTCTCAGCAGGGGGCGGCGCAAGCCGCCAGCGCCCTGGCCGCGCACAACACCGCGGTGGAAGCGGTCTTTGCTTCAGCAACTCAACTGGGCAAAGTGATTCCGGCCGCACTCAAGCGAAAGGATGACAAGGGCCAATACGTTTTCGCGGCGGCCGACGTGGAAGGCATCCTGAAGGATCTGCCCGGAGGCCAGGTGCCGACCGAACACCACACTCCCGAAACTGTCCTGGCTGGCGTGTCAGCAACTGCCAGTCAGTCGGCCGAAGAGCTGGTCCGTGTCCATCTCGGTGTGGACAAGGACGCGTGGAAGAAGGGCGGCATCCCATGCCGCAGTGCCGCCGTCCGGACGGACGCCGTCGTCGCGTAGTCGCAAGCGAATCAAAAATCACGAAGCACCCACCCCACAATTTAACCGACTCATCCCATGCCCAGCACAGTTGAATTCAGCCCCCTTCGCCGCGGTCCTTTCACGGAGTTTTCCCTCCCTGTGAAGGCCGCCACCAAGATCCTCGCCGGCACGCTGGTCGGTGTGGATGCCTCCGGCTATGTGGTGCCAGCCAGCGCCGCCACCACCAAGGCCCGCGGTGTGGCCGCCGAAACGGTCGACAATACGGGCGGTGCCAGTGGTGCCAAAACCGTGCTGGTCCAGTCGGATACCTATCTCCGGCTGAAAAACTCCGCCGCCAACCCCGTGCTGATCACCCACGTGGGGGCGACGCTGAAGATCGTCACCGGCCTGGATGAAACGGTGACGTTCACTGGCTCCGGTGCCGCCTCGGCCATCGACGCCGGGCCGTGTGTCTCCCTCGAAACCGAAGCTGGAGCCGCCTACGTCTGGGTCAAAATCACCTGGTAATCCGCACCCCATCTCACTTCTCCCACAAAGCCTCCCACCACTTCTCACACCACTTTTCTCATGCTCGTCAATCAAGCCAACGTCGAAACGATCTTCAAGGGTTACTCGGTGCTCTTCTCCAAGGAATACCAAGGCGGCGGCGATCCGCTCTGGCCCGCCATCGCCAGCAAGGTCACCAGCAATGCCCTCTCGGAGGAACACGACTTCCTCAACAGCTTCCCAAAAATGCGCGAGCTGCTCGGCGAAGCGGTCGTCCAAAACCTCCGCGCCTCAAAATTCGTCATCACGAACAAAGAGTGGGAGGCCACGATCGAACTGCCTGAACGGCTGGTCCGGACGGACAAATTCGGCATCCTGGGCAACCGCGCCGAAATGATGGGACGAAGTGCCCGCATCCACCCGGACGAACTGATCGCCCAGCTGCTCAAGGACGGCTTCACCACCGGGCTCGACTATACGGGCACGTCCTTCTTCGGTGCCAACAAGGTTTCCTACGACGGTGCGGTGCCATTCACGAATTCCGGTACCGGCCAGCTCAACACGGCACGCTTCGAAGCAGGTCGTGCGAATCTCAAGAACCGGCTCAACGATGTGGGGCAACCGCTCGGCCTGGGCAAGGACTTGGTCCTGGTGGTCAGTCCCACCTGGGAGCCTACCGCCCGCAAAATCGTGGTGGCCGAGTCCGTCAATGGTGGCGACACCAACGTCAACAAGGGGACTGCCCGCGTCGAGGTCTGGCCGCAACTGGCCGCCTCGGGCATGGACAACTATTGGTTCCTCATGGAGGCGGGATGGCCGGTCAAGCCGTTCGTGTTCCAGGAGGAACAAGCGCCGGCCTACAGCCAGGTCACCAATCCGCAGGATTCCTATGTGGTGCGGTACCACAAGTTCCTCTTCCAGGTCTACGCCAGCTACAACGCGGGCTACCAGCTCCCGCAGCTGATCTACGGCAGCAACGGAACCGTTGCCTAAGCACCTCTCTCCGCTCTCCGCCGGCTGCTGGTGTTTTCGGGGGTTTACTCCGGCGCCGGCGGGGGCCGGAGAGAACCCTCAATCGAACCCGATCCATGTCAATGATCCCAACCATCGCTCATCCCGCTGCCGAGCTGCTCGTGCGCCAGCTCAATGTAGCTGCCGCCCTCCTGGCCAGCCATGCCAGTCAACTGGACGGGCTTGCCCGCTCTCTCCTGAACGAACGCGATAGTGTGACAGGACTGAGTGGCTTTGAAACGGCCTTCCCCGGCGACAGCGCCAGTGACGCGATCGACTGCGTCGTGGCGTTCCGAGAGTTCTACCGATTTCTGTCTGGGCACGATGTGCCGCCAATCGATGGGCTGCCAGCCCTGGAGCTTCCTGATCGTGGCGGCGACGCGTCTCAAGAATCAGTTATTCCACCAACAAAAGAGCCTCAACCGGTCGTCGAGGGGGCTGCCGCGGCAGTCACTTCGGCACCGGTTGAGGACAGCACCGCCGCGGCTCCGCCGGCTGCCAATGAATCCGCCCCCACGGAGACAAAGGCACCGGCGGAGCCAGTACAGGGCGGGGAAGCGGCTGCCCAGGCGAAGGGCAAGCGCAAATAGACCCTGAGTACAACCTCACACTCTCACACCGATCATGGCTCTCATTGATGACATCGCGCTTTCGCTGGAGGTGAATATCCAGCAGCTGCTGGCCTCCGCCGGACGCACCAACACACCA
Organism: Pterothamnion heteromorphum; assembly: GCA_032358295.1. NCBI lineage: Eukaryota > Rhodophyta > Florideophyceae > Ceramiales > Ceramiaceae > Pterothamnion > Pterothamnion heteromorphum. The sequence goes on along the minus strand of JAULBV010124441.1, from coordinate 1,215 downwards.
CTCCGGCGCAGCTTCGTGAAGCGCGACGACCTGGTCGTGGCAACTTTCGTGGAAACCGCGAACGCCACGGGTGCGATCAACTTCACCCTCTCCACTGGCCTGCTGCAGCGGGAGGGCGTCACGGTCACCCGCACGGAACAGGGAGCCGGCCGGATCTGGTTGGAGATCTACGGGTTCATCCTGATCGTCGAGCCGGTGAACCCAGCGGATCTGACGGGCAACCCGGTCGGGCTCTCGTACCAATGGGCCGGGACACTCGTCAGTACGCTGCAGAGTCTCCGCAACGGCACCTACATGTTCCTGTCCGACGATTCCTTCGTGGATGCAGGTTTTGCGCTCAACCTGGACTTCGCTACTCCCGGCAGCACGAAGAAGAAGGTGACGGTGGTCCTCATCGGCTCCGCCACATAACGCAGGGTCTGCCTCGCTGTCGCACCTCCAATGTCCACGCCCCCACCACGCTCGGCCGCTGTCGAGGCTTTGCTGGCCGCCACTCCGGCACCGGTCGGCCCGGGCCAGGCAGTTCCTGGGCCCAGTCCCGGCCCACTCGCGGCCGTCGCCGCGGCAGCACGGGCATTCCATCCGACCTTCGAGCCGCAGAATCCTGCCCGCCAAACGGCGCGCGCGCAAGCGGCGCAACTGCGCTCGTACCTCCAACAGGTGGTCACAGCGATCGAGACGGCCTGCACGGCCGTACCGCCACTCCTGGCCCTCGCCTCCGGCGATGACCTGCTCGCGCGGGAATTCGCCCGTGAGGAGATCGATCCCGAGCTGGTGCGTCAATTCCTGGCCAATGGCCAGGCGCTGCTGGACTCGGTGACTCACTCGGCCGCTGCCAGCCAGGCAGAGAACTCCGCCTCGTAACCGTCCCATGCCGTACACCACTTTCGAGGAAGTCGCCGGATATCTGCCAGCCCCGTGGTTGACGGAGGCGACAGATGACGATGGCAACGGCATCCCGGAGAATTTTCAGGACGTGCTGGATGTGGCCAGTCGGTTCGTGGATGGCAAGCTCTCTACAGCTTACGCCGTGCCGCTGGTCGGAACGCTGATCACTCCATTCATCGTCTCGCTGACGACGCTCTACGCAGCCAAGGTGTGCTTCGGAAGGCGCGGCATGAGCGATGCCTTTCCATACCGCGACGAACTGGTCAATTTGCTCAAACAGCTCGACCAGGTCGCAACGGGGAAACTGCCGCTCGTGCCTCCTGGGGC